>OX465113.1:14636901-14816557 GCA_949987565.1 Luidia sarsii
ATACGGTTTGACAAATTAAATTCACTCACTTACTAAATGCAGTCCTACTACCAGTATACATGTACATACACACGATGTAGATGTGTAAGGGCATTTACCTGACATGAGGGCATTTACATACCGTACATGTCGTATTGTGGTAATGCTAAAATTGCTAAACTTGTACAGTGTACAGTACATGTACTGTACATCATGTACATGTACACATACGGTACACTTTAGTGTGTATATGTATTTACAGTAGGCCTACAACACGTACCGGACATGTACATTACACTGTACTGTACATGTACAATGTACATGTCCGGTACGTTGTACACACTAAAGTGTACAGTACATGTACATCATGTACATGTACATCATGTACGTACCTACTACCTGGTATGTACACATGTACATGTACATGTACGGTACACTTACATGTAAGTGTGTATTTAGGCCTACAACACGTACCAGTATCTTTGTGGGGTTTATTATTACATACACTGTACATGTACGTTCATGGTGACAGAAATTAAAACTGAATTGTTGAGCATTTTCAACTTCAATCAACGCACGGATGAGGGCATAATGTAGCATTACTCTTACGTTATATCAAGCGCAACAATCGTCCTGTGCAAAGCCACAAAATGGACCAGCAAACAAAACTCCCTAATGCATGCGATACTACACTAGAAGTGAAATCCATGAGTAGGAATGCACACAGCATGTATGCATTAATGTAAGCTTTATTGATCACCGACGTGGTCTAATTAATTTCAGTCTAAGACCAAAACAGAATGAGTACACGTTGCTCTGTTTTAACAATGAAACAGAATTTGCTGGCCTTGTGGTCCTACATACATGTACATGTATTTCTCAGTTCCCAATGAACCATAACTGCCAGCGCCATATTAATGACAGCAAATTTGGATCTTTTGGTTTGGGTGAGCCCTCTGACTAAAAAGGCAGATTTCTGCCCTTGAGAACTTGATCCTGCTAGGATCACAACGTCAGGCCCTCCTAAATTTTGATAGAACTCATTACATTTTGGTCTTTTTAGTCAATAGATAAGCAGTTTGCCACAGTTTTGCATATTACTTGTAACTTTTTAAGTCATGTTTTTTTCCAGTTCTTCTTAAAAGTGAGTAGCAAACATAATTTTTAAGATTCAGAGTTACTGCACTTTTGTATACATGTAGCACGTCACACAAAGTTCAGTGATTCTTGATATGAGAAAGAGAGGGTGAACTTTATTCCAGTGACTGAAACAAAAGTTGAGCACAACTACAGTGATACAGTGTAGGCCTACGTATGTACTGTACACTAACTCAAAAATTACGTATACAAACTGAAACCATGAATAACAAACAGTTTCTGTAATATTACTTTTCAATAGGCAATCAGTGATCACTGTACATGTACATCAAACAAAGGTTACTCTTTCTGTTCTCAAGATTCTACATGTACACTGTGTACATGTACAATGTGCATGTGTGTATCCCGGTACGGTATGTACATAAAGTATTTAAGGAAGCTGATTAAAAATGAAAATAAAACTTGTCACAGCAGGGAAAAAAGACAGTACACCTTTATGGGACAGTTTGGCAAATGCTGTAAATAGTTGTACAATGAAAAGCACTGACTATAGACTTGTTCATGCATGTTGCACAGTACACGTGGTTTTATAAATTGTGTAAGGGTCAACGTCAAACATATTACATGTACATGTACAGTACACTGTACATACAGTACTACACATGTACATGTACATGTACCGGTATATGAATACCGGTACACTGACTGTTCATAATCATAACTTTGATCTTCAAAGGAGAAATACTTTACAGATATTAAAGAAAAACTGGAAAGTGAAAGTTGAAATGGCATGAGGTCATTAAGATGCCAGTGGAACCCCTACAGTTAGGCCAACTTGTGAGTATGCTTCATCTTGGCAACTGGCCCAATGTAGAGGTCAACAACACTGTACATGTAGACTGACAGACTGTACAAGTACACGTGGAAGGCTTAATGTGGATGCACGTGTGTAACATTAACAACGCTTGTGCACGTACACATTCATGGATACTTTGCTTACCGGTTGTAGTATGTGTACATGTACATGTACATACACATGTACATGTACATGTACATGTACGTATACCGTATGTATTTTACTCACCATGACAATTTTCAGTAATCTTGACTCATGAGAATGCAAGTTTAAAAAACAGGAGTAAAATTAAACACAGGCAAGTTTATACCGGTAGGAAGGTTTGCGGTGACACCATGTACATGTATAATAAGGTCTCCTACATGTACATGTATACATGTACGATTCACCCACCATGCAAAGCCTTAAGTCTTTAATATTTACAGGCAAGTTTGTTGGGTTATTTCACAGATATCCATGGATGTAGATTGCAGATGTCTGAAAAGATGATATTTGAAACACCCAAACTTAATTAGGGCACGGCCAATAACTTGTGTCTGAATTGCCTTTATACATGTAGACTGTAGAGCTGTTTTTGCAAATGAACTCCTCAAATACATGTACCGTACAGTGTACTATTCAGTACCCTGGCAATTGGGCAAACAGAATGAGGCAATATGAGAACTTGAGAAGGCCGGGCTAGAAATCACACTGTGAACTCCAGGCTATGGTCCTGTTTTGCTAAGGGATTTCTCCAAAATAGTTTAAGCCAGGCGAGATCTTCTATTCAATTCCCCCGCCGTTTTCACAGCACCTTGTTGAAGCATCAAGTGTCACTCTCGTCTTAACTGAAACAATTTTTCATTCATTTTATTTTAAGAAAAAGTCCTCCACTCAATCCACTGGGTGCACTGTGTAGTCTGTGTAGTGTGTATACTACATGTACAAGGCAGACAGGGGTCACAGCAGGATTGCAGCTCAATCATTTCGGGCAGTTTGACATCACCCAAGTACATGTACATGTACATGCAAGTCCAGTGGGAGTATTTCCCCCCCCCCAGTCAATTTTACCACCCCCCCCCCTCCAGAGAAGAAAAAAAGTGCAGCTTCCGATTGCCATTCCCTGAGTCTGGGTCTGCCAGTTGGTGTGAGTGACCTCTGCAGCTTGGGACGAGACAGAAGGCAGAGCTGGTCGTTCTCTGGTGGATGGGTTGCGATTTACTTGAGAAGGACAGTCTTTATGTACATGCACTTGTACCTGTACAGGTGTCTGGAACCTGTGACGAGGGAGTTGTCAAAACAACTTGTTTGGAAAACAAAAATACAGTGACTACCAGCTAACCCAACACGCAACTTTATTTTCAATATCAATCTAATTTCTAAATTTCTATGCAAGGTTATTTGTTTATATATTTCAGTAGGCCTACAGTACATCAGCTAAAGTATTTACTGTATTAAATCTATTCAAAAAGATTGATATTTATATTGAGGGGGCCTGTAAAAAGAAGAAGCATGGCTTGTCTAGTACAGACTACAGGCTCCCTGAGAGGTTAGTTAAAGATTAAAGATTTACTACAGGTACTACACTATGTAAGTACCGGTATATATTCAAGGGTTTCAAGTCAAGTCAAGTTTGGTCTCCCATCTTCAAGTAAAAGGCCGCCGTGGAGCTGATTAGAAACTTCCAATTCCAAGTAATATTGTACTTGAAATATGTCCAGCACCTCTTGGGAGATACTGAAGGGATGCTGCTACCAGACCAAATTGCTTCTCTGTCCCAGGACCGTAGCAGTTGGAGAAAGTTTGTAGACGCCTGCACCGCAGCCAAATGATGAAGATGATGAATATGAACTCTGGTGTATTTTGATATGATGCCTTCCACATATGTACGCGTCGTGTGTACACGTATGTACATGTACTGTACAGTACATGTACTAATAATGCAAAGCCATCGTCCTGATGACGGTGATTGGGCAGACGTCATTCACACACAGGGCTGTTAGTTTGAGTGCCAAGATAAATGAGAAGGGGGGTCCCTAAAACCCCTCAATTATAAACTCCCCAATTATCCGCGCTCAGCCAAGCATGTAATACGGGGATGGTGTGGTTCATTTCAAAGTCAAATAAGGTACACGTACAAGCATTTGGTTCATGTGCTGTGCATGTACATGAGATGAACCAAGGTCAACTGTACATGTACCTGTCCTAAAGGTGTCAAGTAACTGTATTCTTAATCTCTCCTATACAAACTTACTTCTATACAAGGAATTACTACACGTACTGCTTGCATACCTTGTAAACGTGCTCGTGTACATGTACATGTACATGTACATGTACATGTTTTACTTTTAGAGTACAATAATTGAACAGGACATAACAAAATCAAATAATTCTTTTCAATGTTGAAAAAAAAACTGTCGCAACTTGCCAGTGACCTGGCATTTGCAATCCTTAAAAGATAGAGGCCCTAACATTTCATGTATGTACATGTATGTATGTACAATGTACATACATGTACTGAACAGTACTGATCCATGTATACATGTACATGTACATGTACATGTATACATGTATTGTAAACTTACAAATGTACATATACGTGTACATACTGTACAATTGTACAATTTTCTTGATGTATTTCGATCAAGGACAACTCAAATTGCCAATCTAAAAATACGAACTGCCACAGGTACATGTACATGTACAGTACACGTGTGACGTGCTTATTTCAATACATGGCTGTTTTTAGCTGTACATGTACAGTACATGTACATGTATGTGAGATTCTTTCAACCACATAAGGTATGCTGCTGTGTATTATCATTCCAGAGATGAGTTACAAGTTGTTTTTTGGGGTGACCACAGAAGATTGTAGCCGCCCAGTGACCAGGCAACAAGGCACGCCTGTTCAGGCATGGGCTTATCTACTACCAGGCTTGTCAGTGATCCCTATAATTCTGGACTGAGAAAATCAATACCCCCCTCTGTCAGTCAACCAGCACCACCCACACCACCAATGCCATCTTACAACCCACCCTACCACAAAAATAAGCCTCAACTCCCAACACAATGTACTGTACAAACAGTACATGTACATGTACATGTACATGTACATGTACATTGTGTACATGTACCGTATGTACACTGTACATGTACATGTACATGTACAGTGTACAAGTGTACTGAACATACTGTATACATGTACATGTACATATACACTGTGCATGCACTGTAAGAACTACTGTACATGTCGTATATACATGTATATACACACAATGTACATGTATTGTACACGTGTATATACATGTATATACGACATGTACAGTATATACATGTATACACACAATGTACATGTATTGTACACGTGTATGTCTACATGTACATGTACATGTACAATGTACAGGTACATTATGTACATTTGTACTGCACATAGAGCATACATGTACATGTACATGTACATGTACGAGTACATGTACAAGGATAACTGCTTTATTACATTGCATACTAATACTCAGAGGCCCTGTACACATTCTACATGTACCTGTTCATCGCCCACATGCAGGGGGGAGCCCAAGGACAGTCAACACTGCCTCTGAAAGAGGGCCGATTTTCTGCCCAATCCAAACCAGGGACATGTGGGCTTATGGTAGTTGGTTTTACATAACAATTGGGCAGGCAGGCAGCCCACCATGCTGTCATAATGGGACTTCCCATCATGGTGGTTTGGGGCAAAACAACTTTAGCCCTAGCACTAAGCCCCTGACACACAACCTACAAGTAAGAAGCACATGTACAGTACATTGTACATTACCATACATCTGTGTGACCATGTGCTCAGTCAGTAGTCTGACCAAAGACACTTTAAGGGCCCTATAGATACAACATTGGTAAAGGTCAAAAGATTGCCAAAGTTTGTGTGTTAAACCATTAAACATTCCAAAAAAGCAATACTGCGAAGGTTTTAGCTCAAATGGTAATCCAAGAAAGTAGGAAAAAGGAAAAAACCGTCACTGTTAAGTGTTAACGCACCGTTCTGTAGTGTAAGAAATAGTTTATCACTCGCGAGAAATAAACTACATGTACATGTATTTGTCGGTGTTTGAGTGAAAATTTCTCGAAAAGTACATTATGTACAGCATCCGTAAGATTTCAACATGAGGATTACATGTACATGTATATATCATGACCATCTACATGTACAATCTGTGTACATTGTAAATTAGAAGGAAATCGGTGGACATCGATGTTTTCTGATCTTCTTCTTGTTGAATTGGGCCTTTAAGTACCAGTACAGGTATATTTTACAGAAACATGTTTGATGTACAGTGTACATGTGTATACTTTTGTACATGTACCCGTACCGGTACACAACTTACACGTATACATGTACATGTACAACACTGTACATACATCATATACACATGTACCGGGTGTACAACTGTACCGTAGGCCTACTTGTACATGATGTACATGTAAGTTGTATTGGCCTATGATCACACACATGTCCACTGCATGCCCAAAGTAATAATGGGTTATCCATCGTAAATTTAGTTACATGTACGATGCATCATACAGTGTAAGGCTTTGTGAAATCAACCCAAGGACCTCCCTCCAAATATCTGCGATTGACAGTCATTCAATTTCAAATCACTGAGCAGTTAACAACATTTTTCTGTACCAGTATACAGATGGTAGTGCACTCACTCACACCATAGACCTGACACATAACCTCAAATGGCAAACACACAACTGTGTACTGTGCACACACTGTGGACAAGCCTGGGGAAAAAAAAAAACAGCCTGAATACTCACACATTTATATACCGGTACGTGCATCAGCCCAGACCATTGTCAGACCCTGGCAGTCTTTAGTCCAAAGGTCCGGTCCCTCGATTTAATCAGAGCTCTGAACCTCTGTGGATGTTCCCTAAGGTCTTCCAACTTTCCCCGAGGGTAAGAAACGCCGGCGGGCATTTACTACATTGTAAGTCCCTGGCGCAAGTCTCTGACCAAATGAAAATTCCACGAATCGACAGTCCGGTTGGCCTACAACTTCTCCAAATTGCCTAAGTGGGACATGTGGGCCCAGGGGAGGAGTCCCAGGAAATCTGTCACCAGTCTCTCTACACTGCAAGAGACATTCTTGAGAAGTTGGATTCAATCTAATGCTTCCCAAGTGCAGTCCAAGTGCGGAATTCAAACGGTTTAGGGTATCACACTTAGAGTGTACTGTAACAAGGTGAGGTGAAGGACCTACTGTACACGTACATACATGTACAATTTAACAGCACCCTGGACAATTGCTACTAGATAGGGTTCCAACTTCACAATAAATTTGGTGGCCCTTAAATTTTTACAAACAGAAATGTACGGGTACTAGCAGTACATGTGGATAACCATATAGAACTTTGTACTGTGCAATTGAAAGTTAATATGCCTACTGCAAAGGTAACAATAACATACATGTACATGTACAGA
Organism: Luidia sarsii; assembly: GCA_949987565.1. Lineage (NCBI taxonomy): Eukaryota > Metazoa > Echinodermata > Asteroidea > Paxillosida > Luidiidae > Luidia > Luidia sarsii. The sequence goes on from OX465113.1 coordinate 14,644,292, forward strand.
AATGGTGCACTTTTACAGACTTGTGAAAAAGCGGGTCTCAAAAATAAATTTGAGATACATGTACATTTAGGCCCTGCTGCAATAAGGCCTACATGTTGTACATTACTCATTAGGATCAAAAAGTCAGGCCCTCAAGATCTTTAAAAGTTAATTGTGAAAATGATAGTGTGACTGTGTGAGGTAGAGATAATGTAATTTCACACTCTGCCAGACGGAGCATTATAATTTTTTTCTCAGTCTCTGGGATGAATAAAGAGTACCGGTATTCGGCTTTGTGAAACCATACCTTCTGTTCCAAAGCTATTCAGAAGTGTTTGCTTTCTAAAGTGCAGTATTTGGGAACTTGACTGGGTTTTTTTACTGTCAACAACATGACATTTCTGTTGACAAAATACTGCCAAGCCCATCCAATGACACCATCCGTATTGCCTGCAATCTGGCAGGCTGGCCGGCTGGCAGGCTGGTTGGCATTTAGTTCAGTGCGTGCGTGCATTCGTGGGATAGCAGTGGGGTTTATATGGTCTAAAGTCCGGCCAAGATTACTGGCCCATGTCACGTTCCTAAAGCCGCGTCCGCACTGGACTTAAAATGGGTAAACTAACCGAGCAAATGGGTAAATTGACCATTTTAAGTCCAGTGCGGACAGCCAGAAAGTTTTCCTCCCAGGTAACTTACCCGACTCCAGTGGGTAGTTTAACCGACCAACTTCTGCCTGGTTAAATTGACCAGGTCAGTTTAACCGAGCCGAAAAGTCCAATCCGGACACGACGTCTCGGTAAACGACTCGGTAAAAAACCACATCCGGCGCCCCGCATTGCCAGAGGCCCTAAATACCACGTGACGTGCCATGGTCCCAATACAACAATGTTGTTTACTTTTCGAGCAGGGTCGACGTGTCGTAGTTTTATGGTATTTACATCCGGTGAAAGGTCACCACCATAGCGCCCTCTTGCGTTTATACGCGCCAGTCGGTTAGTTTTACTGCGTCGTCTCGGTTAGTTTACCCGAGTCGAAAGTCCAAGTGCGGACGCCGGGAAGATTTACCCATTGGAATGTTACCCACGGGCTCGGTAAAAAATAAGTCCAGTGCGGACGCGGCTTTACTGGCTCAGTCAATGGTTGTTTGGGTTTTTTTTTATTGTGGGGGCTCGATAATGCCGATGAGTAAACAAAACGACCCAACATTGTGTAAACGGATTATCATATCAAATGAACCTAGAACTTGAATACAAACTACACGTACGTACGGTACTAGTGTAAAACAAATACTGTACAACTCAATGTGTACCAACCTTTATTTGAACATGATTAATTGGAAGAAAATTTTGAAAGAAGTACTTAGTGTTGCTGGGACCATGTTTGTTTTTTCAACAGGCCAACCAGACATATTGGGGATGGCCTTCAACTGTCTCAAAAGAATTTCAACTGTCATTTGGCCAAAGGCCCATTGCTACTGTGTAAATTTGAACTCGGGTACATGTACTGTACATGTACTGCACTGCACATATACACATTCTACATGTACTACATAATACACATGTACATGAACTATACATATGTACGTGTACATTTAATGTACACTGTTGACTGTACACAATATTTAGTACAGGCACATGTACCTGTGTATGTTCATGTACATGTACTAAACACGAAGCATATTTTTGTTGTGGGTGCGTAATAACATTTGCACGGCAGTGTACATGTACGTGCATGGGCATGTACAGTACATGTACATGAACATGTACGTTATGCAGCAAATTGAAATCATATACAGTGTACCGGTACATGTGTACCCAGTACATGTACAGGTACATGTGTACATGTACATGTACTTTATGTCCTCACACAAATGTACACATGTACGTACAGTGTACATGTATGTGTGTAATTTTGTAGTTTAGGGCAACACGCATAACATTAACATACAAAATTCATACCAGTATCCAAAGCAATGAACAATTGAATAAGTTTACATACATTACATACTACCTGTATGTACATGTCCAGTGTGCACTGTTCTTTTTGCTACATTTACGTATGACGCATATCAATTAACCTACCTGGTACACCATTATCTAGGCCAGCAATGTTGAAAACTAATGTTTGGACTGGATGGTATGGTTCACGTGTACATGTATAATACTCCCTAAAATGAAATTGAAAAGTCACTCTTAAAACCAATATGACTAATAATCTTAGATTAAAGAATAACGAACGGTGCATTTTTTGTTCGCTTTCATTGACCTAACCAAACTGTGTCCCTTGTCATTGGCTTTGCCCCATTCTACAGAATTCCACAGCCATGGCAACCGCTTGCTTTATGGATTATCTGCTCACCCTTTGTCCTACCGCCAACAATCAAAAAGTGCCTTCATTCAAAAAAGGTGTTTCCCTCCTCGCAGACAGGACAGATGGTGAATATCCCAGGCACGTGTGTGTGGCATGACATCCCCGTCGAGAAAAATCGTTGGTTTGGTTTTTTTTTTACTTATCAGAAAGGAAAAGCGTGTAGCCGTGTACGGTTCATTACCCGCTGGAGAAAGCTCACACCGATTCACTGTCGACAAAGGAAAGTGACTTGAACCCTTTTTTTAAATTCAATAGCCGCATTTTGCTCAATCAAAGGCGGAATGAAGCCATCGCAGTGGACTTACACATGTATGTATGCCTATAGGAGTATAGGCTAAGTGCTTTGGATGGAAGTGCAGTTCAACAGCTGGACGCATTCTGAAGGGTCCTCAGTATGAAGTTCCTGAACAGGTTTGACAAATATTGAGAGTGCCCGACCCCGAAGTTTCGTTTCAAAGGCTTTTGAGAACCTTCTGGGTTTCCAAAAATCTTGTTTAAAATTACTACTGGCCAGTTAACTCATATCTTGACTGGTCCAACAAGGTTTTCAAATCATGGTCCACTTTTTATTTGTATTTGCACAGTGGAACAATAAATCGCAAACAAAAATCCACACCAAAAATCATTAAATCTTCATTCAGTATTTACGTGTATTTCACAGACGATAGGCCTGTGTTAAATATCTCCAAGCTTAACTTGTTAATGTTGAGTTCTTTAAGTTACAAATAAATGAAACAACGCTAAATGTAAAACAGCTAGTTCAGTCATGGCGGAATCGTAAATGGGGACAATATGATGGGTGAAGGACAAAAATTGAGAGTGCCCGACCCCGAAGTTTCGTTTCAAAGGCTTTTGAGAACCTTCTGGGTTTCCCAAAATCTTGTTTAAAATTAGTACTGGCCAGTTAACTCATATCTTGACTGGTCCACCAAGGTTTTCAAATGGTCCACTTTTTATTGTTAATTTATATCTCCAAGCTTAATTTGTTGAGTTCGATAAGTTACAAATAAATGAAACAACGCTAAATGTAAAACAGCTAGCTCAGTCATGGCGGAATCGTAAATGGGGACAATAGGATGGGTGAAGGGGCCAACGAATACAATTATTTTGATTGGTCCGCTGGAGCTGGACCTCTTCAAAAAGGGTTTTGACTGGCATTTGGCCGCCGGACCAGTGTTCAGGCATGCAACTCTTGAATTTTAAAAGAAGAGGAAAATGTCCAAATTAAACTGCGAGCGCGAAGCACGAAACCCTTACGGCGTGTGGTTAAGGGCCCGAGAAAATTTTGGATTCTAGATGCTCTGTGGTGCATTCTGAGCAGTTTCTGACAACTTATGACTTTAAGCTGAGTGACAGATTTTAACCTTTTTAACACCCAGAAAATTGATTTTTTTTTTTACACAAAATAAAAAGTAAAAAAGTAAACATCAAAGTAATAATAGTTAGGGGAGAAGAAATATCCAGATATTTTTTATTTTTATTTTTTTTGCCGAATTAAAAAAAACGCGTTAATCCGCGGATCCGTGGAAAAGTTGCATGCCTGAGTGTTATGTTCGAATCCTGGTCCTGCTAGGGTACCAACGGTACATCTAAGCCTCTATGCAGTCCATTTTCTATAAATTAATAGCGAGCGCGGCCTGCGTGAATCAGCAACTGTAAACGTGATTTGCGAGGAACAAGGAGCCCTTGCCCCAGGGATGCGGATCACGTTGTAGTCGGCGTGGTTGAGCAACTCCTTCGCCACGTCCATCATCCAGTAATCCCACTCGAAGATTCCTGAGTAATCGGGAGATTTGGGAGAAGGCTAAAGGGCGGATGAAGGGGCTGGTCTGCGATACTACTCGTGCCTTGTGGCTCGGGATCTGTTGAGAAATACTTGTAGGTCGTGTTCATTCGGGTGACTAGGTAATCTTGGGTGGTATTTCGGTATTACCACATAGTTTCGCTATTTTTTTTAATACCGAATAAAACCGAACACTGATCCATTGATACCGAATTACCGACTAACTCGGTATTGAATTTCGATTATCCAAGAAAACCAATTTGACACCCATGACCTTTAGACATGCATTATTTGTTTAAATTTAACTAAAAATAGTACCACAGACTGTTAACACAAAATTTTGACTCAGAATAATGATTGGCGCAATAGCTTTTTGATGTACGGTAACCGCACCTTCATCTCTGAATACTATGGTTTTAGCAAATAAAGTTGAATTATTTTCAAGGATACTGCGGTATCAGAAAATGCAATACCGCCAAAGCTTACTCGGTATACTCATGTACATGTACATGTTTTATATCCCTTACTTTTCCATTCCAAACTCTCGGCTACTTTCGCATCTTTTTTTTTTTCAGCTGGAACGAGGACTGGGAGCCTATACTAGCACCCTACACGCAGTCACAATAATAATAATAATAATAATAAAGAATAATAAAGTAAAATATGCTGCAGCCTGAAAAGTGGGAAACAGAGAGGGTCCGACTCTGTCACTGTCAGTCCCTGACTGGCCTCCGGAGTGTCCGGGGCGGGCAAATTAAATTATAAATCTGCAGTCCAGGTAATAATAACCCATTCTTTCATTTTGCATACATCTACGACGTCCTTCCCGACAGGGCAAAACACACAAACATGCCTGATTAAAACTGTCATCTCACGGCTGTCAGCTGTAAACAACCTTGAGACCAGAGCTCAGGAGTCGGGACCCCACTGACTGCATCATCGGGCCGATCGCATCAATAAAATTGGACCGGACTGTCCGAATGAAACGGATGGCAACACAATCACCTACTGCAGTTGTTCAACCATTAAATATCAGGCTCCATCAGATACTCTGACAGGTTATTAACCCCCAATCTACCCTCCTAAAACCGTCAAAACAAATTATTTTCTGTTTTTCGAGCGGGTGGGGCCCCGGGGGGTACTAATAAACATGCATAATTGCATTGCCAGTGTTTAAATGACAGGTAACATTTTTTTTTTTCCTCCTGCAAATTAGATTTTAATAAGGTTCACAAAATTCACTGGTTACAGAAAGCAAAAATCACGTCAGACCTAAAACCTCTGAGAGTGCACACTTTACAGATACATTCACTCTCTTCCCCCTTCCCTTTGTGTACATGTATCTGTTTTGTCCTTGTCACTCTCCCTTTGAGAAAGGTCCTGCTAGGATTGAAATGTCAGGCCCACTAAATTTTGAATGTTCGCATTTTGGCAATTTTAGTCAGTACGCAGTTTGCAACATTTTTGTATACATATCACTTAAACATCTTTTGTTGAAGTTGTTCATTTTGTCTTTCCGATAGAATTGAATTCGGCCTACACTACAGTCTCCCCTATCTCCAACACTTCATGTACAGTCTCCAATACTGGGATGCCGCCTCCTACAATGTAGTACTAGCAGTGAGTGGCTCTGCTGTTGCTAACCACATGTCTGGACGCCTCCCACAATACCGGCAACCATTTCCTCAGTGGATATCCTTTGCAGTGTTGCATGCCAGACATGTCAGTCACGTTGCTGTAATCTTAATTGCCAATAGCAATTGCACCAGGCGGTAGCACTGTCATCATTTAATATGCTGCGTTAATATCTGCAACAACTATCAACCTACATTTCATACCATGTAAGAAGTGCTACAGTGTACACATACATGTACTACACTAGTATGCCCAATGTACAACAACAATGTAACGTCCACATGTACATGTACACTGTACATGTAGGGTTTGATCTTATATTTTTCTTTCCAACAGGCCGGCTGGGCTACCAGACTTATACTTCCTACGTGTATGGCCAACTAATATTGAAAATGGCCCCTCATTTCGCAGTGGCTCGTTTACCATTTCCCTTTGGCAAACATAAACTAACCACATCGTGCACACAAGATATTCCTGAACTTACGATGAAATTTGATGTGTTCCTTCCGATCTCAGGTGAACTTGAAAACACTTGTCCTGTTGTCCTGTGCTCTGGCCATTGTGAAGTTCTTCCCCATATAGTACATGTAGTGTTGTTATAGAAAGTTTCTTAGAGCATTTTGACGGCAAAACCATGACTGGAAAAAGATTGCTTTATATAAGATTTGAAACTTCGTAATTTTGTATGGTGGAACTGTACATGTACCAAGTGGAAGATTTGTTGTGAGGTGACGCCATGTACATGTACAGTGTACAGTACATGTATTGTAACACATCTCTTTTGAATTTGAGACAGAGTGTGGCTCTGAAAAGAGCCACTAACTCAACATTTCTGGCGGTGGGTTACTGTGTACTCAGTCCATTGTCAGGAGAGGAGATACTGTACATGTAGCAGAAGATTGCTTTGAATACCATAAGAAGTGGTGTTGACTGTGCGAGTGTTTTTGTTTTTGTTTTGTTTCAACTGGCCAGCAGGGCAGTGATGAGTCTGTACTGGAGCAAAACTGGACCAAGACAATTTCAAATGTCATTTGACCACCTGGCCCACTGCATGCTGTGTGCAAATGTGAACTCAGCACATAGATACTGTACACCATGTATTTGGTATTTTTACAACTGGTACACACACTATGCAACAGACCCACTCTGAGCCAGTCTCCAAGGACAAGGATCACATTCACAGTCGAGTTTCTCTGAAAAAAGGAACCAGGGCCTCTTCTCGCTCCGCCTCAACCCGGCCAAGTTGACTCAGCTCTCACCTCATCAAAATGCCTCAGCCTCCCTGCTTCCCCCTCAGACTCAGAGCGTCAACCGTGAGAGATCATTTTTCTTTTTTCTTTTTTTTCCCCAGGAGCATCAAGCTAAATGTATTTAAAAGGTATTATGAAGCCCCCACCCTGAGCGGCCTCCAGCCCCAGTGGAAAATCTGGCGGAGAATTCTGGGCTCGGCATCAAGTCCCAAATCAAACCATGGCCCCCAACACTTTGACAAAACAAACATGCTCAGGTTTCTGCCTTTGAGAAAAGGTCCTCCTCAGATTAAAACTTCATGGCCTCTAAATTTTTTTTTATTTTTTTTTAGACAAACACAGGAAGTTAACCTACAGCTGCTACAGGTACTTGGGAGTGGCTGACTTTAAGAAATGCTGACTCGAATTTCTGAGTTTCAGAGCTCCTAGAATCAAAATGTAAATTTGTTATGCTTGGATCGTGGTTTCATTTCATTATTTTATGTTTTGTACACATACAATATATGTACATGTAAGTTTATCTCTAAAAATTAGATTGTGTGAATTTCCACACATAACACATTAACAAGACCGTTCTCAAAGCTTTGAGAATGATCCTGCTAGGATTGAAACATCAGACCCTCTAGTCCTCTACATGTACTTTTCTTTTTAGATCATGTGCATTTTGACATTTTATTCAAAAAGCAGTTTTTGTAAGTGTCAAGGTTAACTTCAGTCAAGTATAAAACCTCCATTGCAGATGATATTCATGCAATGGAAAATATAAAATGTATGTTTTGGGTACTTTTGGGAATATTGTTTCAATCCTCAAAATATTTTATACTTACTAAAAAATACATACATGTATTACTGACAGCTGTAGTAATGTACCACTACCAAAGTAGAAGTAAATAAATAGTAGTACTAGTAGGCCTATTGCAAGATATTACAAAGTACTATCACTGTAAGTACAGTATAATTTACTATACTGTGCAGGGCACATTACATGTAGTAGGCCTATGTATAATGTACCATGTACAGGTGTACATGTACATCTTAAATTGAACTTAAATTTAAAACACTTTGTTTAGTTTCCACAACAATGTTACAAATAAATTTTAGGTTCAAATATCAGGAATTCAATGTTTGATGAGGTATCTCTTATTCATTTTGTACAGCTTTATTAGTACATATTATGATACATGTTTATCTTGATTTAATTCTTATTCACTAACTTTGTCGGTGCCGACATCAGGTGTGAATGATAAAGTTCATGAAATACCATTTTACAGCTAAATTAGAAACCGATTTAAACTTTTTGTTTGAATCTACATTATTTCTAGTAATAACTTAATGCAACTCCATCTGATGAATTTTCACTCATTCATGTGACTATATTTTAAAAAGTGGACTTTAATATGACCACTCCATAGATACTATGGCAAGTTTCACTCCAGTTGAAGGGAGTAAGCCTTATTCAAACTCAACATAATATTTGTATTAAATTTATTGTATTGTAAAGTGAAATAAATTGTACTCACTAAATTTTAAAACCTTTGAAACAGAAATAACTTGGGGATTGAGCTACATCAAGTTACAGTTACACTGTACAAAGACATGCACTTGTTGTTGTTATTCTACTTTCAAATAAAATCATTTATATTATTATAGGGGCGCCTAATCACTTAGTATTGGAATAGGAATGTACTGCTGAGTGCTGTACTCTCACTGACTCAGGTACATGTACAACTCAGTATAACAGTAAGGCCCAAATTCAAAATTGCACCCAATAATAATTATTTGTATCGATCGGCACCACTGACAAGCACCCGATCGATGGGAACACCAGGCCAGATATGGTCCAAACCTGCCAATGAAAGGTTGCGGTCAGCCCGTCGGGTCAGTCCAGGGTCAAAGCACTGACCAGCGGTATTCATAGCGGTTCTGCTCGTGCCAACCGCAAGCCTTGTTGTGCAGTCCAGCCCCAACGAAAGGTGGCCCCTTACACTACCCATTACGGGAGGTCCCGACGACCAGACCCCCCAAAACAAAATCGAAACGACTACAACTAACCCAAGAGAAAACCGTCCCGCACACGCCCGGAAAAACCGTCCCAAACTTACCAGACGTATCTAGGATCCCTCCAGCACATCCTAGCCCACACGGGCTGCCTTTGGACAGTCACGATCGCCGGCAGTTCGGGTCAGAAATGGCACCATTCTCGTCTTGGGATAGAGGGTCTCCCGTGTTTCGGCACACAAGTGCTACACAGTCGATTGCAACACAATGCCAGATTATTGACAATACTACAGCGCCGCGTGAGTGAGGCTATTTTGGGTCGGCTGAGTAACCAACCTAAACTTGTACAAGTCCTCTCCCGTCCTGATGTCAAAATCATCCTTTGCTTAGTATTTTTTTCAACCAATTCATGTCTCTAACGTCCTGCATAAAGCGGGAAATGGAATTAAGAGATGAGGAGAGTTTTCATGATCAACCATAATTCGTTAAATCTGATTCATATTCACGGCGTGACACCCACGGGAACTTGGAGGACTTGCGCAAGTTTAGCCATCTTATTTATCAGCTTTCGCGCCGCATGAATGGACTTGGGGTAAACTTGCACAGATCGACTGAGCGTTCATTCGTCACACTCGAAACGCACGGCAGTAGAGGGCGCTACACAAAATTCGCCCCTATAGTTCCTCCCTGCAGTCTACAGGGTGCAGAACACTAAATCAAGCTCCCATTGAACACTGTAGAATAACACCCAATTTCAAAGCCAATATATATATTATTCCTCAGGTATTACTCATTCAAAAGTTTATCAGTTCTTGTAGCTTTACAGAAAATTGTAGTTTGGACCTCCATCTCTCAGATTTTTTTTCAATTTTGGTGCCCTTAGGCTTAGCAGATTAGCTATAAATTAGCCTACCTCTAGAAGAAAAAAAAACACCCCCAAAATGTGTAGCCATCCAATTTCTGCAAGGATTTTGGGATGGACCCCTCCCACTTAATTCTACAGCCAACTAGGGTCTCATTTAAAGCCAGATATGTTCAAAATTACACACGAGATAATTATTGAAAAATGAACCTCCAGGTTGTCTTGCTTAAGCTTCACTTATTCTACATCGCCTTCAAAGAACCTTTTATAAAGAACCTATTATATCGGATGGAATCAGTGTGCTGCACCATACAGGTCTAAGTCCGTTTCTCTTAAATTATTTGTTTAATTGAGAAAATCGCCCAAACCAAGGCTGAAAAAGTGAAAAGCCACTCAAGGTTAAGTGCTCAGAGTATTAAGAATGAGATAGAGAGGGACTCAGGAAGGCCGGAGATAGGAATTAACATTCGTAAAAAAAAATACTTTACTTAATTCAAAGAAGTTTTGCCTTTAATCGATGTGGTAAACACTGCATGCTCAGTGCTTTGCCCGGTGCCTGATAAAACAATTTCAGGCAGCTCAGGCGGGATTCGAACCCGTGACCCCCGATTTCTAGTACGGACGTCTTAATCACTGGACCACCGAGCTGGTCGAGGTCGTGTGGTGGATTCGAATAACGTATAGTGGCGGGTACCGCGTTGCATCATAGATATAACATGATGTTTGCGTCGAGGAGAATGTAATTCAAAGAGGTTTTGCCCTTACTTGACGTGATAAACTCACTGAATGCTCAGTGCTTTGCCCGGTGCCTGATAAAAATATTTCAGGCAGCTCGGGCTGGATTCGACGCAAACATCATGTTACATCTGTTACTTTACTAACTAAAAAGCTGCATCCACTCTGTGTGCTACACGAACTGCTGTAGACAGATTTACAACGAATTGTTGTTCGTAGCTGAATGGAAACGGGGACGTGATCCTTGGAGATATACGACATTATTTATAGACCTTATGGTTTAATGCTTCTGAGTGGTGGCCCCACCCTGGAAGACCCGGCACAACGACATGAGGAATATCCCACCAAAACACTTTTTGAGTAAACAACGCCTGAAATTAAAGTATCATCACAATTCGATTTCAAATTATTATTTTTTTTTGTATTTTCGGAAATTTTAAGTATTAGAGGATATTATTTTTTGATATCATTTGAAAGCTAATAGTATACTCTTTCACATCATTAGAAAACCTCAAAATCTCAAAAGTGGGGTTATTCTTCATCATGCTGTGCCGGGTCACAAATTCTCTCGAGGTCGTTAGCTCAGACCAATATCTGTCCTGTTTGATTTTGTTCGCCTCTCGTGGATGAAAAGTTGAAAACTCATCGTGTGCGGCGACTTGAGCTACGTGCTCAGCAAAAAATATATTTTTGGAAGCCATCACGTGAACAGAGCGTGCGCTTTTATTGGTCAGTTGCTATGGTTTTTTTGCTCAGCACGTAGCTTAAGTCGCCGCGCACGATGAGTTTTCATCCACGAGAGGCGAAACAAATCAAACAGGACAGATATTGGTCTAACGACCTCTTGAGGAAGAAATCTCACCAAAAGCTCAGCGCACACGGTGAGCTACGTGCTGAGCTAACGACCTCGAGAGTATGTTTGCTCAGCAGATAGGGCTGGAATATTCAGGTGGTAAGAGTGCCGGTAAATTCAATCCAGAGGTCTCGGGTTCAAGTCCCGGTTCAGTCAAATTTTCATGGTTGAACAAAAACTTATTTTGACCTTGGAAGGTAGGACGTCACGTCTTGCATAACGCGATCAACTTTCGCTGTATCATTCCCGTTTCGATAACCAGAGCTCTATTAAGTACCGAATGAAGTTTTGTAAACAGACTACAATCATCGCTATCGAAATCGCATCACGTCGATTCAATTAATAGGATTATTTCTAATAAAAAGTTAATGCAAAAGAAAATGTTGCAAACCGGCTTCGCAGAGATAACGCGGATTAGCAACAACCGGATGTTACCTCGTGGCAAGGACTGGGAGGTGCTTATAAGCGAGCCGTGGGGCAGGCTGTGCTTCCAGTCATCTAAAAAACAAAAACACCGTAGCCCGGACCGTCTTTCGTCCCGTGAATGCGGCAACTATGAAGTCAAGACCTGCCCTTCTGTTCGTTCTTTTATCCCTGGCGCAAGTTGTTCTGGGTAAAGCGGCGCAGCGTTTTCACAGGGCCTGACGTTTCGATCCTAGCAGGACCTTTGAAAAAAGGTCCTGCTATTATAGGATCGAAACGTCACGCCCTCCAACTTTTGAGATTCACGTATTGCAGGTCATTTTTAGACAGTGAGCAGTTTGCAACAGTTATCTAGATTTACTTCTGAAGTTCATACACAAACTGTTGCAAACTGCTCACTGACTAAAAATGACCTACAATTACATAAATCTCAAAATTTAGAGGGCCTGACGTTTCGATCCTAGCAGGACCTTTCTATCTCCCACCTCCCTTTAATTTGATCCTCCCTATACCCTTTTGTTTGTTTTCCCTAATCTTTCCTCCCTCAGTGTACATCTGCATCCCATAACTCCCTTCCCGTTTGTCCTTCCTCTGTCACGTGTGTCAGGACTTTCCTTCCCCCGATCTGTCCATGTTTGTCCTTGTCACTTTGCCTCTGAGAAAGGTCCTGCTGCGATCGAAACGTCAGGCCCTCTAAATTTTGAGATTTTAGATTTACTTCTGCGTTTTAACAGTGTACCAGATAGTGAGCGAAAACTGTTAGTCTCGATCTTGTATCTCTCCTCCTTGTACAATCATAGGTTCGTTCCTGAACAAGGATGACGGCGAGGATGTGATCTGCTACGGGGATCTGGGCTGCTTCGGCACCGGCTACCCGTTCCTGGACCCGCCGTACCGCGCCGTCAGCGTCCTGCCCCAGACGCCGGCAGAGGTCGCCACCACCTTCTACCTGAACACCCGCAGGAACCCGTCTGTACCGCAGGTCGGTCGGTCGTGGTCATAGAGCTGAATAAAACTAGAGTGCGCACTCCCCTATCAACGCGCGGTGCGAACGTGTGCCGACATGGACGCGCATCCGCCATTACCAAAGAGGGCAACTTCAGCTCAAAGTGCCCGGATGTCAGCAGCAATCGCGCGTAATATGAATGGGGAAAGGTACAGCCGAAAGGTTGTGAATGCGGAAACTAAAATGTTATAGAAATGGTTTTTAGTAATGAACGAAAAGGCCATCAATACCTCAAGGGATTGGCGAATTTTGATGTCCTACTTTCTTTTGTAAACAAAAATGGGATTAGTTTGCCCCATAGAGATCCATGCATTTGCACCTCTTTGGTAATGGCGTCGCAGTCCCCTTGTCGGCACCCGTCACGCGATGAGTGCGCACTCTAGTTTATTTATAGAGCTCTATGGTCGTGGTCCGTTAGGGGCTGTTCAGAGTAAACGGCAGTAGGTCAATAATTTATCTCATTTCAATATTGAAAAAAGGTATAGCAAGTCATAGAGAGGGGGAGGGAGGGAGAAAGAGAGGGAGAGAGTGGGTGAGAGAGGGGTAAGGTAAGAGAGGGGGAAGAGTGCGAGGGAGAGACAGACAGAGAGAGACAGAAAGAGGAGAGAGAATGGGAGAGGGTATGAGAGAGGGGGAAGATAGGGGAAGAGAGAGGGAGAGAGAGGGAAGCGAGAGAGGGATGGAAAGAGGTGGTGAGACTGAGAGAGGGGGAAGAAAGAGGGAGAGAGATGGGAGAGAGAGAGGGAGAGAGAGAGAGCGAGAGGAGGGAGAGAGAAAAAGAGAGAGATGGGAGAGAGAGAGGGAGAGAGAGGGCGAGGAGGATGGAGAGAGAAAAAGAGAGAGGGGGGCTGAGAGAGGGGGAGGAGGATGAAGAGAGAGGGAGAGAGAGAGAGGGAGAGAGAGAAGAGAGAGAGAAGAGAGAGAAGAGAGAGGGGGAGAGAACGATGGAGAGAGATGTAGAGAGAGAGAGGAGAGAGGGAGGAGAGAGTGGGGGAGAGAAGAGGGCCTGGGGGAGAGAGGGAGACAGAGACAGAGACAGAGAGAGAACGAGGGAAGTACGTGGAGGATGGGAGAATAAGCTCGTATGACCCCATGTGGCAGAGTCATTAGCGCATCACATTCTAAAGATGCTTCCATCGAAAAAAACACACCCCCAAATTCCACCAAAATGGCTTCCACGCATCCCGAAGCAAGCCAGAGACTGATTAAAAAAAAAGGTTCGCAAGGTAACTGTGGAAATATGTCAACCCCACCCCACCCCGACCCCCCCCCACCCCCTCGACAGCTCCTCCTGAACACCGACGACTCTTCCCTGCTCGGCTCCTACTTCGACCCGAGCAAGGAGACCAAGTTCTTGTGCCACGGGTTCACGGAGAACGGCGACAAGCAGTGGGTGGTGGACATGACCACGGCCCTGCTCAACTACGGCGACTACAACGTGATCCGCACGGACTGGGTGGGAGGCTCCAAGGCCATGTACTCAGTGGGCGCCGCCAACACCCGAGTGGTGGGCGCCGAGATGTCGCTGATGATCGACAGGATGAAGGTAACTATACTGTTACCTTGTGTGGCCCACTTGAGGACAGACTGGCGGTTCGAGTTCACGGAACGTCCGAGTACCGAGTCATCCGGAGTCACCGGGGTCGAGTCTCGAGTCCGAGTCATCTTGAGTCACAAAGGTCGAGTCTCGAGTCCGAGTCATCTTGAGTCACAAAGGTCGAGTCTTGAAGTCCGAGTCATCACGAGTCACCAGTGTCGAGTCTCGAGTCTGAGTCATCATGAGTCACAAAGGATCGACTCCCGAGTATCAGAAGTCACGAGTCACAAAGAATCGAGTCCCGAGTCCGAGTAATCACGAGTCACAAGGATCGAGTCTCGACTCCAAGTAATCACAAGTCACAAACGATCGAGTCCCGAGTCCGGTAATCATGAGTCATAAAGGATCGAGTCTCGACTCCAAGTAATCATGAGTCATAAAGGATCGAGTCCCAAGTCCGAGTAATCACGAGTCACAAAGGATCGAGTCTTGAGTCCGACAATGAACGATAACGTATACCCGCTTCGCTGTGATTCCAGTCGCTGTACGAAATCAACGGTCACTCCTTTCACCTGATCGGGCACAGCCTGGGCGCTCACGTGGTCGGCTACGCCGGCGAGAGACAGGGAGACATCGGCCGCATCACCGGTATGTGCACACACTAGCTTTTCGCACTCAGCCATTAGTTTCAAATACTGTTCAATCGTAACTTTTATAAGGCGCAATACGGTTGTTTCTAATCGCACCATTGTCTGTCTACAAGTTACTAACTAGAGCTAAACAATAATACCAGAATTATGAACCAGAACTGTTTCTATACATTGTGACACAATGCTAACAGATTGTCGAACATACAAGGAATAAGATGGTGTGCAGCTCCCTCGACCGACACACATCTGATCTTAGCTGGAATTTAATTATTAATTAAAAGATTTGTTTTCAGCGAAATCAAGGAAATGGGTGCTATAAATATGTGCTGGTATACAGTAGTCTGTTCAAAATGACAGGGGGGATTACTGGAAAAGCTCATTCGCCGTATCTAGTACACGTACGAGGTTCAGGGGTTAACTGCAAAGGTTGATGATGATCGAAGTGATCTCAAAGAACTAGAACAACGTAAAGAAATCAGTTCAGAGATAGTCAGGGGCAAGTCCATGGAGAATTTTGCATGTCAGAAGAATAACTTTAAAATGTAACTAAGAGAACGCAATATAGTGGTTATGTGCTCATATTTTTGTGTGGACCAGTTAACCACTGGTCAGTACTCGACCGTCCTGAAGTCTCCAAAAGTTAGAGGTCCTGACGATTTGATCCTAGCAGGACCTTTCTCAATGTCTTTGCCTTTGAGGAAAGTCCTGCTAGGATCAAAACGTCAGGCTGTCTAACTTTTGAGATTGATGTATTGCAGGTCATTTTTAGTCAGTGAGCAGTTTGCAACAGTTTTCGACGTGTTAACTTCGACCGTCCTGAAGATTTAAAATGTTGTATTTGTCTTCTTTATCATTGAACCTTTGTAGGCCTGGACCCAGCCGGCCCGTACTTTGAGGCCACAGATCCCAGGGTACGCCTTGATGAGACAGACGCCCTCTTTGTCGATGTGATGCATACTGACGTCAGCCCCATCTGGACTCTGGGTATGAATACAAAAATTACAAAAAATTGTCTTTGATATAAGGTGTTTGCGTCGAGGAGAATGTAACTCAATAAGGGTTTGCCCAAGCTACATTTTTTTTAGAACAGGAGGTCTCGGGTTCACGTCTCGGTCCAGTCAAAATATTCATAAAATCACTCACTCACTTCTGCACGTATAGCTGCTACACCAATGCTCTTCCACAGAATGCGAACTATATGATAGCATTTTGTACACAAAACATGTCTCACACCAAGTTCATTATAACTATTGCAATTTAGATAATTATCTTCCCTTTCATGATATGAGCTCGATTTTCCCCTTGAAGCAATAACCTTTATGTAGATGACATCATGACAGCACGTCCAAAAAGTCTGACTATCCTTGGGTTCTTAGCGAATCCATAGATCAGGCTAGGGCTCAGGCTTCGTCTCCGTCTGACAAAAAAAATAATAGGTTGTGGTTTGGCGCCGAATTGAATCGGTTTGTTAATTGACTCACAGGGTATTCACCAAGAAACTGGGGCCAAACGCTTGTTTCCAGATGCCGGTGACATTATAACGGCGGATACAAATAATAATGACCGAAGTCTAAGCCAGAGCCCAAGCCTTCATTTCGTAAACGGCCTATGGTAACTCTGAGTGTGACAAGGGTGTTTTTTTGTTCGCCAAGGTATGGGCATCTATCAGCCGTCCGGACACCTGGACTTCTACGTGAACGGTGGCGCGCATCAGACGGGTTGCGACCAGAGTCTCACGGAAGACGTCGTGTCCGAGGGCGGTCTCATCGACGGTGAGTACGGTGTCCCGTACGTGCCATTCCCTGCGAGAGTGGCCCTTATGAGTGCAGCACACTAACTCCATCCAAGGTGGCTCCGCCGAGCTGATTTTCATAGAGTGTGGACCTACAACTTCTGGTTTTTTTTATATTAAGGGGTCCTTGGAGGCCAATTAACTGATATATCGTAGAATAGGCCTAGGTGACGCTAAGGTCAACCTGGGGGTTCACTCTTCAATTAATCATGTGTTATTTGGAACATAATCTGGCTTTAAATGTGGCCCTATTTTGGCTGTAGAAGTGGAGAGGCCCATCCCAAAATCCTTGCAGAAATTCGGATTGGATGGCTACACATTTTGGGGGTGTTTTTTTTTCTAGGGGTAATTGGCAAAATATCTAAACGGCTAAGGGCACACAAATTGAAAAAAAAACCAAATTCAGTAAAGCTACAAGAACTGAGAAACTTTTGGGTGTGGAATAATTGGCTTTGAAAGTGAGTGTTTTTGTACAGTGTTTTTGTACTCTGCCTTTGAGAAAGGTCCTGCTAGGATCGAAACGTCAGGCCCACTAAATTTTAAGTTTTTGTACAGTGTTCAACGGGAGCTCGATTTAGTGTGAGGTTATACTGAGTCTTTGATTTGGCAATCGACTCCACAATGCCGACTGCATAATTATTATAGGCGGCGTCCAGTTCGTGACGTGCAACCACAACCGGGTCAACAAGCTGTTCACCAACTCCATCGGCACGCGGTGCCACGAGGCCTACTACTGCCAGGGCGAGTACGAGGCCGACTTCGAGCAAGGCGACTGCGCCTTCAGCGACCGCGTGGCCGAGATGGGCTTCCACGCCGACCGCTACAAGCCCACGGACGGCTCCAAGAACCTCGTCTTCTACCAGAAGACGACGGGAGAGGAACCCTACTGCGGTAGGAGCCTCCCCTTTTCTCTTTTGTTTCGACGACTTTGGTGTCAGGCTTATGGTAAACAGGACCCATAGAGCTCTATAAATAAACTAGAGTGCGCACTCCCCTATCAACGCGCGGTACGAACGAATGGACGCGCATCCGCCATTACCAAAGAGGACAACCTCAGCTCGAAGTGCCCGGATGTCAGTAGCAATCGCGCGTAATGTGAATAGGGAAAGGTATAGCCGAAAGGTTGTGAATGCGGAAACTCAAAATGTTATAGAAATATCTTTTTAGTAATGAATGGAAAGGCCATCAATACCTCAAGGGATTGGCGAATTTTAATGTCCTACTTTCTTTTGTAAAAATTGGGATTAGTTTGCCCCATAGAGATCCAAGCATCTGCACCTCTTTGGTAATGGCGTCGCAGTCCCCTTGTCGGCACGCGTCACGCGATGAGTGCGCACTCTAGTTTATAATAATTATAGAGCTCTATGACAGCACTACATTAATACATCGATTTCATGAAACGCTTACGACCAATTCGCAACACGAAGAGCGATGCACAGAAACCATACGATACGGCCTGTAAATTTGTTACAACTAACGATGGGTTGCCCATCGTAAGTTGAGTTACGGGGCATCGTAAGGCTTTCACTATGAACATCTAAACCGAGAAAATGGGGAGAAAATGTCATTTAGCAGTGAAAAGAAAATTCACAGTGTTTTTACCACTGGTCTCAAAGGCCACATTCCTGGTGGTAAATGGCTAGAGGCAATTTAGAAGTATCTGGGAGTGACAGTTACAAGGACACCATACAGTTCCTCTATGGGGGCTGGTGGTCCCTACTGGTAATTGAATTAGCCAGCCCTCACGGCTGGAGCTTGCCACCCCAGATATTCACTTTTTTCTTTAGTGACCTGAAGATGTCCTTATCAGGTCAGAGAGGCGATTATTTTCATGGTGAATACTCTGTAAAATGCACCATGAAATCACAGTGACTTTTTAGTTTCACGGCGAAATGACATTTTCACCCCTTTTTCACGGTTTAGAGGTTCATAGTGTTTGTGAAATACACCATATGTTGGTGCAATGTTCAGCCATCATTTTTGGCCAACGTTGGTCGAACCATTATGATTCCAGAAGGATTTCTTTGGCCGACTCCGATCCGATGTGCCATAGAGCCATGCATAGAGCAAGGATCTATGGATGCACGTTTACTTCCTTCGATAAGATTCCTCCTGAGTGTAGACCCCTGTTATCACCGCGTGCATAGTATACGTACATGGACTGTGTACCGCTGTTCATGCGGCCGCGTGCGGAATTTGGCACCAATGTTGACTGGCAGGTAATAATGACTCACGAAAGGCCAGCTGTGGTTCGACTGAGGAACCTCTGTTGGTCTTCAATCGATCAAAAACAACCAACATTTCAGATAAACTGACCATGCAAAGACGAGGATTGTGTTGGGGATACAATTTGCTAATTTCCTTGCCCAACTTTTTTTTTTAACCGTGCACTTTCTACGATGGGTTTCACTTTCACGAAGAAAGATACCCTTCTTATTAGGTTTTTAATTACGGTGGCACCGACGGGACATCCGCAATGTCCGGTATTCTCTCATTGAAAAATTAGCCCGTTTCCGGATTAATCGGCTACGACCGGAGATAACACACAAGTCAATGGGTTTTGCCCTTGAGCCACTATAACCAGCGGCTTCATTGACTCGTGTGTAAGGTGGGGTCGTAGCCATCAAATTTGGACCAAGCTCTACTAAGCATATCAATTATAATGATTCGACGTCTCTTGAGGGCCACTGTATTATTTGGAGCTTCTCATGGTATGGCCGTTTTCGAAATGAATGCTTAGGCTCGGTCATAGTTTTCTTACTCGATATCACAGGCATCTCAAACCAAGCGTTTATCCCCACAGTTTCTTAGGGAATACCCTGTACCTATATCAAACCAGCATACCTTTAAATTCGGAAACAAACCACGACATGGATTTTCAGGTTTTGCCAGATGGAGACCAAAAGCATGAGCCTGAGCCCGAGCCTATAGTCTTCATTTCGAGAACGGACATACAAAATGATGGCATGTGGTTCAAGGAAAGAAGCTCAGGTGTGTGAATATTATAGGAACTCATTCTGGACCTTTTGATCCACCCAGGTTTCCATTACAGGGTTAGTATTCACTTCGACGATCCCAGAAGGTCGAAGGACGGGCAGGGAAGTCTGTTCGTCACCCTCGTCTCGAGCAGCGGTGCGCAGGAAAGGATGGAACTTACCAGGTGAGTGTGCCCCTATTATGTATAGGGGCTTTCACACTATAGACGAAATCCCCGGGGATTTCTCGAAAATTCCCTGGGAATTCCGTCGGTCTGTTCACACAACAACAACAAAAAATCCCGGGGAAAAGCTTTTTCCCGGGGAATACTTCTTTTTCCTGGGGAATATCTTTTTCCCGGGGAATATCTTTTTCCCGGGGAATAGCTTTTTCCCGGGAATATCTTTTTCCCGGGGAATAGCTTTTTCACCGGGAATAGCTTTTTCACCGGGAATAGCTTTTTCCCGGGGAATAGCTTTTTCCCGGGGAATATCTTTTTCCCGGGGAATAGCTTTTTCACCGGGAATAGCTTTTTCACCGGGAATAGCTTTTTCCCGGGGAATAGCTTTTTCCCGGGGAATAGCTTTTTCCCAGGGAAAAGCTTTTTCCCCGGGAATAGCTTTTTCCCGGGGAATAGCTTTTTCCCGGGAAATAGCTTTTTCCCGGGGAATAGCTTTTTCCCGGGGAATAGCTTTTTCCCGGGGAATATTTATCAGTTCGGCAGGGACTTTTAAGGGCGTGTTGTTATTGTTTTGTCAATTAAGGTCCATGCAGCTGTTTGAACCGGGCCAGACCTACAATTTCATGGGGGTGAGCGGCGCGTCGCTCGGTACCCTGACCGGTCTCTACTTCGAGTGGGAGTACGACGCCGCTTGGTACAAGCCTTGGGAGTGGGACGTTTTCACCAAGCCCGACTTCTACGTCAACAGGATCGACGTCTACTCTCTGGGCGACTCTTCCAGGTAATTTTCGGAAAGGGTTTGTTTATTTTTCTCTGTGTCATCCAGGTAAGAATTTCACAGGATATGCGTCCTTTGGTCGATTTCATAAAACACATCGCAACTTACGATCAATCGCAAAGTGATTTGAAGATGCACAGACACCATAGGCCTAATGGCCATGGAAATTTACGATGGGTTATCCGTGGGTTGAGTTACGATGCATCGTAATGATGATCGATGCATTTCATTTGTGAAATCCAACCCTGGCCTAACATCCAACATTGACGAAATATGCCCCCTGTTTCTGTAGAATGTCTGGGAAGAAACAACATTCATGGTACGAATATGGCATTGAGAAGAGCCGGTATGTGTGCTGACAACGCTGCGCTACAATGGAACGAAGCCTTCATTTCGATAACGGCCCTGGAAAGAGTCGACCATTGATCTCCATAATAAAGTCTTTATTATGGAGATCAACGGATTCGACAGAGTCCACGCATTGTGATTGGCCAACGCGTTGCAAACTCTTGAGGGCGCACTATTGTGAGTCGCTCGTATGGAGAGTGCCTGACGTTTCGATCCCAGCAGGGCCCTCAAAGGCCCTGCTGGGATCGAAACGTCAGGCCCTCTGTCTTCAGTACATGGCTGTTATTCCGAGGGCTAGTCTACTGAAGTAATACAGTGCTCACTTTGTGCTTTTAATTAACTCCACAGCTACATCATGTGTGGCTCCAACGGTGCAATCAAAGCTAACCGTGACAAGGCTGCATTCTTCCCCGTGGACTCGTGCGACGCCTAACTTTTCTCCCCCTACCGTGAGAAGAGCGTGACGAGCGTGGAGGTTACTCTACTTCGAGCGTGATGGATATATATTCTGGCGTGATATCCCACATTACAGCGTGACATCACAGTCAACATCGTGACATTAAACTGAGAGTTGTGTTCATCAAATAGTGCATTTGCAAGATTTACCTCAGACAACAATCGCTGAAGCTATGAACGTATAAAGGTTGTTTGCTATTATTTAGTGTGATTCCGGTTAAAATTTCCAGAATGTCAGAGACATTTTCACATTGTACCCATGCAAGTCAAACTACGGTGGATCATTTTAACCATACTGTCGATCGGTAGTGGAGAGTTAATAAACCATTGATCGTTGTTTTAATGGAAATGCTTGTCCTTTTCCTGGCAGTAGTAATTACAGCGATAGTAGTCTTGCAAGTTGGATATTTTGACCAACGTTACTTAGAATGTTGGCCGAATTTTGCCCACCATTGGTAAATACACTTTACTGACTACATGTACACAGTGTACATGTACTATACTCCTTCGCCCGTTTGCTTATGTGAACCCATGTACTGTACCCATGCACTTTGACAAGGACAATCAATCAAGTTGACTATGCAACGTTGGATAATGTTTGTTTGTGTCAATTTGGCAGTTTTTCTTTCCAACCGCAGACGCGCAGTCACACTTTAGCGCGAGAACCGGGCCATCTGGTCCCGGACCGTTTATCGGGTAATCGACTTTTGGGGCAGCGCTCAAGGAGAGAGCGAACGATAATGTCCGTAATCGTGTTTGCCAGACAGATGAGAATAGATTATCAGCGAAAGTGCGGGCGGGGGAAGCAGTATTATTATCGTTAGATCTGGGCGAAGGACAAAACGGTCTGATGAAATTTGCCAAAATTATTCTAATCGCACGAATATCTCTCTCCGGTGCTCGCATGAAGAAATGATTATGTCTGTATCATACTAAATACTGATGTCGTCATCTCTGGACACGTTGTTGATTTTTCTTTTTAATTTGATCCAGCGACTTACTAGTAGACAGCGTCTATCCAAAACGAGCGCACTGCTTGCTTACGATGAAAACCTGACTCGCGGGTTGAAGTGCGTTAGGCCTATATAGCCATGATTTTACGCACAGCCCTTACAGCCTAGCTCTGCACATGCCGTAGAATCAGTCAAAATTCCACGCCATTTAAAGGCCCCAAACAACATTAGTAAAAGTGAAAAGACTGCCACCGTGTGTGTGTTCAACCATTAAACATTAAAACAAATGGTAATTTGAGACAGTAGAAAAAGGCCAAAAAACCGTCATGCCCATGTACATTGTGTCTCCTTGCTTACTTCCGGTTCCAAAATGCCGTCACGCTTGCGTTGTCGTTCAACTCGGCAATGTTAAACAACCTTGCCTTTGACCCGCCGAACGTTTTCTTTCTCGCGTTCTTTCTTCTGCCAAAAAAATCGAGAGTGACATTGATTGAAAGACGTTATCAGCTTCGGGGAAGAGGAGGTGGGTGGTGGTAGGCCAGAGTCTGCAGGCATTTTGATATGTTTTTATCAGTGCAGACAGCGTGTTCATTTTCCCCTCAATATATAAACACATAACAGAACGCAGTTCCAACAGTCTCCGCGAGTTCCACTCTCAGGCGCTTGCTTGTTGCAAGTTGGACTTCTCTTATTTCGTCGGCGAAAGTAAAACACCCCAAAAAAATGAAGGTTTTCGCTCTGTTGCTGGGCCTTGTGCCATTTGCATTTGCAGGTGAGTGAACAATATTTGTCTACTGCACTATTCAGCTGATATTCGATAGCTACAATGTTAAGGAGAAAGTCGGTGATCAAAGTTACGCGATGTCGTGTTGCTGGTAGCGACGTTTCGGTTGCTAGTACATGTGTACTGCTATAACCATCATCAGGCAATTGAAGATTGTTGATGGTAACATTAATAAACTAAGCACTGCGTCGGTACGTTAGGCAATAGAGGTCTTGGATTCAAGTCGCGGTCCAGTCAATGTTTACCGATATTTGAAAATTGTTAAGAATTTCCCCTGAAAGATTTAATCCAAATTTATCATGCATCTGATGAAGTATAGCTGCACCTACGAAAGATCATGCCTCATTCTTTTTACAAGTCAGTCCTATAAAGTGCAACAGCCCATTATGTTGAATGCTTCTTGTATAGACTTAACAACGGCTATATAATTATCGTATTTCAAGAGTTACCGGCTAGATTATTGTCGTTCCCCGTTACTTATTGATCTTTTCTTGACATATTCTTCAACAAAACCAAACGTTATCTTAGGAACAACGGTAAAGTGCCTTGAATTTACCGCCATTTTGAGAAGAAAAAAAATCCACCGCCCATAGCCTCGATTTCGGCTCAATGCACAATTGTGACCCGGCACAGCATAATGAGGAATAACCCCCACTTTCTGAAAATTTATATATATTTTTTTATCAAATTGAGAAGATACTTTGACTTAAGGCATTGTTTACTCGAAAAGTGTTTTAGTGGGATATTTATCATGTCGCTGTGCCAGGTCACAATTTGCATAAGGCCTATATACCCTACATCAATAGCACTCCAGAAATCAGACACGGTCGTGGCGTTTTGAAGGTTCGAATAGAAGGGTTAGGGTTATTTTGTTGCTGATCGACATGCAGCCAAGGAAGTTTGCTACCCGAACCTGGGCTGCTTCGACTACGGCTATCCGTACCTGGACCCGCCGGCCCGACCGCTGAGCTGGGCCCCGCAGCCCCCGGCCACCGTCGACCCCAAGTTCCTGCTCCACACTCGCATGACGCCCATGAAGGCGGACGCCGAGACTCTCTCCAGCGACGACCCCGCCACCATCCTCAAGTCTCACTTCGACCCGGGCCGAGAGACCAAGTTCATCTGCCACGGCTTCGTGGAAAGCGGTGAGCGGGGTGGGTTTTGGGTTGGGGTGGGGACCACCACCGAATCCCGGTAGAAAGTTGTGTGTGTATGTGTGTGTGTGTGGGGGGGGGGGGGGGGGGGTTGCAGGGATGTGTGGTTGTGGATGTGGGTGTGGGTGTGTGTGGGGGGGGGGGGTGCAGGGGTGTATGGTTGTGAGTGTGGGTGTGGGTGGGGGTGTAGGTGCAGGGGTAATCTGAGAAAGTAGAAAAATGCAAAACAAAAAAGTCACGGTTTACGCACCGTTCTGTAGTGTAAGAAACAGTTTATTACTTGCGAGTAATAGACTATTTTTTCGATGTTTGAGTGAAGATTTTCTCGAGAAGTACACCATCCACGACCGTAAGATTTCAACGTGAGGATTACATTATGACCATCTACAAGCTGTGTAAATTAGTAGTAAATCTGTGGACATCGATGTTTTCTTCCCAATGTTGTATTGGACCTTTAAGAAACACTGAACAATAATTTATAGAAGTAATAGTAAAAGTATCTAGCCCCCTCATCCGCCCTTTAAGCCTTCTCCAAAATCTGTCCCCTTGCCAACAGGAATCATCGAGTGGGATTACTGGATGATCGACATGGTGAAGGAGTTTCTCAACCACGCCGACTACAACGTGATCCGCATCGCCTGGGGCAAGGGCTCCCTCTTCCCGTTCACGCAGGCCGTGGCGAACACGCGGATAGTGGGCGCCGAGACGTCGCGCCTCATCGACACCATCAAGGTATCGCGCGCGTCGACACCACTGCATTGTGGTGGTAACTGTAGCGTTAGGATCCCCACTGCGCTGTCTCATCAGCGCTCCTCATCACGGCGCATCCACTACAGATGTAATTCATTGAGGGCTTGTACTAATGAACGTAACGAGCACTGGGTGTGATCAGTGCTTTGCCCGATTGCCTGCTCAAAATATACAGTACCGGGTAAGCTCTTGCATTACCTGTATGTTTTCAGCAAGCAATCGGGCAATGAGCACACGGCGCTTACTACGTCGAGTCGGACAAACCCGCAATGGCTCAAGCACCGTCGATTCAACGAGGGTTTCGCCCTGCACGACGCAAATGATTAGCACTGCTTGCTCGGAGCTTTTCTAGATTGCCTGCTGGGATAAAAAAAAATACAGACAGCTCGGGCGGGATCCCAGTCCATCCAAGGACCTCTGCAACTTTCTAGTGCACTTGAATCACTCGTCCATGGGGTAGAATGGAATATGTATAGTCCGAAGCTGTAAATGTCATACCTAGCATGTAGGTACGGCATATACGTACGACTTATTTCTCGGACGTACGTGGTGTAAGTCGTGCGTACGAGCTGAATCGCGCACACACGGGACATCATTCATAAGTCGTATGTCGTATACGTACGAGGTAGGTCAAATGGGTATTTTTTCCCATCATGTCCCTAATACAGCTTCGTAGTATAGCGGTGGACACCGCACTACATCATAAATACACATCAATATCACTGTACACAGTCATGTAGATAAACAAGTCGAGGAGAATGTAATTCAATGGGGCTTGCCCTACGTGATGCATGCCATCTAGTGCTCTTTTGAGCGGCCACTTGACCGCCGAGCCGGTTTGAGGTCTTGTGGTGGATTATAATCCGACTGTCGAGTACAGGGAAAAACCCTCATCTTGATGTCTTTACCCTTCTCGCCCCCAACAATCTCATCTGCCAGGGACTTTACAACATCACCGCGGCGTCCTTCCACTTCGTCGGCCACAGTCTGGGGGCGCACATCGGCGGGTACACGGGCCGGCGACAGCAAGGACTGGGTCGAATTACCGGTAGGCGAAAGGGAACGGAAAGTGACAGATCACTGCACTCCGGACTAGAACCGCGAGGCTGAAATAAGTCCTTAATTAAAGAAGAATGAAACCCAGAGAAAATAGTTGGCTTATCTCTTTGGTTGATAAAACCAACCTACAATTACCCATGTGCAACTCACCTACGAGTTTCATAAAGAGGGAAAAATCATGGAATTCGGTGGTCGAATTCGCGTTCCCTCAACCCGCCATGCTTTCGAAATTCCCGGAAGGTCACTGCGGGGGTATGACATCACGGCGGAGACGACCCTGTCTGATTGGTCAGTTAGGCTTGTTCAATCATTTTAATTTAAACTACAAATATTAATCAACATTTAAAAAAGAATTATACCTCAGTGTGTGAGAAAATAATCTTATAATCCTTTGCAGATTTATTGTTTTTCGCTTTGGTCATTATTTGAATTATTCTTGGGGATTGCGTATAGTCTTGATCTACAAACACTTTCACGGCTTCCTGATTGCATACGTTGCACGGACTGTACATGTACATGTTCAGTGCACGTACAATGTACACGTTGTGTACTACATGTAATGTACAGTACATGTACACACTACTACTGTACTGTACACGTGTACAATGTACACGTTGTCCTACTTGTAATGTACTACTGTACACGTGTACATTACGTTGGTATCTGTAACAAAATAAACGCTGCGCAATTTTGGTTCTCTGTTTTCTTGATCTTCGCCGAATGGCGCCCTGTTATAACAGCTAAACAAGTAGGCCTAAAATAACTTATACACCAGGGGCTGAGTTTAATAAAGGTCCGACAACTATGACTGGGAGCCCACTGTGTCCGGCTTTTGTTTCAGCTCGCGTAATTTTAATAGGAAAATACGAGAAATGATTCAAGAGATGGTCGATGTTTTGGAGAGATTTCAGTTGTACACGTTAGCGAAGCTGTGTGGAGCTTAGTGGGGGTCAGGGGTCATGCACTTCCCAGCGTATGCTATGCACACAATAGCGCTGGGTGACAGGAGTTGCGGTCAGCGACCAGGGAATAAACAGTGTGGGCGACTGGAGTCGCGTTCCGATAACGTGTAAATTAGGCCTAGCTCCATGTTCTTGTTGCAGCACAAATAAAAATACGGCACGGTACGTATATCCCCCCTTCTTCCTCCATGGTAATTGGTACAATACATGTATATCCATGGAGTTTACCCTCCATGAGTTACAGATAAGCGGTCTGCGAGAAAGACTAGGCAGAACGTGCATGTGAGAAAAATCACGCTAGGACCGAAACGAAAACATACATCAAAAGTCGATCGTATCATACAGGAAAAACATCAAAATTAACTCATCTTTCTGGATTCCAATGCGGCAATTCGTGAAGCTGTCGATGAACGTGATGCCACCGCTGGTCGATGTGAAAATACTGAAGGAACGGCATGTTCTTTCAGTATATTTCTCGGCTTTGAGCCGGTGAGTTTGGCCCGCAAGTCAACCTCGATCCCAACTCCTCCGTGAAGTGATCGCTACAAATCACGTCATTTCGACTATATTTGTAGCCGACATTGAGAAATGTTTCTACTTTTATGGCCGCAGCCCACTTCCCAAACAACTCAGATCTCTTGGCCTTGTTAGGAACTGCATGGACAGATTTCCCTAGCTTTTTTCCGCTGGCATTGTTACAACCAAAAGCCTGGCAGTACACTATCGTTCATGCTCGCGAGTGTATACAAACTGCACGCAGTATACATGTGTTGTGTACACACATGTTACTTGTAGGGATACGTCCGTCCTGGCCCACGCGGGGGTAGCCCGTCATTATGTCATACCCCCCGCAGTGACCTGCCGGGAATTTCGAAAACATGGCGGGTACAGGGAACGCGAATTCGGCCACCGAATTCCATGATTTTTCCCTCTTTATGAAACTCGTAGGTGAGTTGCACATGGGTAATTGTAGGTTGGTTTTATCAACCAAAGAGATAAGCCAACTATTTTCTCTGGGTTTCATTCTTCTTTAAAGATAACCGTCTGTGGAATCAAACGTTCCCAGAAAAGCTGCCTCCACTCTGTGTGATCCTTGAGCTGTTGAAGCCAGGTTTACATAATAATTATACAACAATACTATAGTTGCTTGTTTGCGTCTGAATGAAAGCGGTGGTGTGATCCCTGGAGATATACATCAGCCTGGTAAAATACCTCTGATTGGCGGCTCCATCCTGGCAAAGACTAGTTGACTATTTTGGGAAGGCCTCCATCTAAGGGCCGGATGGCTCAAAATATTAATGGTAAGAGCGCTGGTACGTAAAACCAGAGGTCTTGAGTTCAAGTCCCGGTCCACTTAATGTTTTCTGTGCCATTTCAATTGATGGACTCATTCAGTCAGTGGAATGCCACTTTACAAACGAAATGACTTAATAAAAAAAAAGTCAAAGACTGTGTAGCGCTTACTGACTTACTGACTGATCACCATTAAAATGTATACGAAATGTCAAAACTGCCAATGAGAAATGTCCTATGTTTGGATCCTACTAATAAGAAAGGTCATGGTTCCTCTGTTTCTAAACTGACATCGCGTGGTAGACTCATGTCGTTTCGGGGTCGTTTAGGGTCATTCTAATCAAATTTCATTCCCATCAGAAAGGAATAATTTATCCAGTAGAAGTGACGGCTCCCTTCGCCTCAAACTGACCCCATGTGGTAGGGCTATGTGTCGTTTCTTTGCATCGAGTTCTCAGCCTTTGGAGTCAAGGTTCAAATGGCTGACTCCAATAATCACATTCTTCATTTTGCACGCAACCCTCTCTCCCTGCACGCCGCCCTGCCGACAGGACTGGACCCGGCCGGACCGTATTTCGTCGGCAGCCTGCCCGAGGTCCGCCTCGATCCCACGGATGCCCTCTTTGTGGACGTCATCCACTCGGACGCCAAGCCAACCTTGTCCCTGGGTAAGAGGAGGGCGGGGGCAACCCCACCGTGGGGCTGGGGGGACTTGGGGTTGGGCTTGGCCTTTTGGTTGTGGCTTGTTTTGGTTTGTATTTTGGCTTGAGTTCGGGCTTGAGTTTGGGCTTAGAATTGGGCTTGGCTTAAGGCTTGCCCTCGCGTCATTGCTTAACATTGTGTTTGGGGTTAGTCCGGGGATTTGGCTTTGGCTTTGGGTTGGCCTTTGGCTTTAAATGGGCTTGGGTAGGATTAGGCTTGGTCTTAGACTTGGTCTTAGACTTGGTCTTAGACTTGGTCTTAGACTTGGTCTTAGACTTGGTCTTAGGCTTGGTCTTAGACTTGGTCTTAGACTTGGTCTTAGGCTTGGTCTTAGACTTGGTCTTAGGCTTGGTCTTAGACTTGGTCTTAGACTTGGTCTTAGGCTTGGTCTTAGACTTGGTCTTAGACTTGGTCTTAGACTTGGTCTTAGGCTTGGTCTTATACTTGGTCTTAGACTTGGTCTTAGACTTGGTCTTAGACTTGGTCTTAGACTTGGTCTTAGGCTTGGTCTTATGGCTTGGTCTTAGACTTGGTCTTAGGCTTGGTCTTAGGCTTGGTCTTAGACTTGGTCTTAGACTTGGTCTTAGACTTGGTCTTAGCCTTGGTCTTAGACTTGGTCTTAGACTTGGTCTTAGACTTAGTCGTAGGCTTTGGCTTTGGGTTGGCCCTTGGCTTAGTCGTAGGCTTGGTCTTATGGCTTGGTCTTATACTTGGTCTTAGGCTTGGTCTTATGGCTTGGTCTTAGACTTGGTCTTAGACTTGGTCTTAGACTTGGTCTTAGGCTTGGTCTTAGGCTTGGTCTTAGACTTGGTCTTAGACTTGGTCTTAGACTTGGTCTTAGACTTGGTCTTAGACTTGGTCTTAGGCTTGGTCTTAGACTTGGTCTTAGGCTTGGTCTTAGGCTTGGTCTTAGACTTGGTCTTAGACTTGGTCTTAGACTTGGTCTTAGACTTGGTCTTAGGCTTGGTCTTAGACTTGGTCTTAGACTTGGTCTTAGACTTGGTCTTAGACTTGGTCTTAGACTTGGTCTTAGACTTGGTCTTAGACTTGGTCTTAGACTTGGTCTTAGGCTTGGTCTTATACTTGGTCTTAGACTTGGTCTTAGACTTGGTCTTAGGCTTAGTCGTAG
Source organism: Luidia sarsii (assembly GCA_949987565.1). Lineage (NCBI taxonomy): Eukaryota > Metazoa > Echinodermata > Asteroidea > Paxillosida > Luidiidae > Luidia > Luidia sarsii. The sequence goes on from OX465113.1 coordinate 14,674,690, forward strand.
GCTTGTTCTTAGGCTTGGTCTTACGCTTTTTGTATTTCTCGATTGTCTACACAGGGTTCGGTATTGTGGAACCCGTGGGTCACATGGATTTCTATCCCAACAATGGCCGTGACCAGCCGGGATGCGACCAGACCATCATTGAGGACATCATAGACGAAGGGCTCGTCGGAGGTGAAGATTGATTAGAAATGGACCAATACAACTTGGTTTGTTGACCAAGGTTGGTCAAATATTTGGTTGAAGATTGTATGCCCAGTATAATATATGCTGATCGTTTTCCGTTCGTTTGACTGTATTGCAGGGGCTGTTCAGTTCGTGGCATGTAACCACATGCGTTCCCACGAGTTATTCACTGACTCCATCAACATGTGTCAAATCTACGCGTTCAGATGCCCACTCGGTAATTGGATATGGAAGAGGAAGAGGAAGATGAAGAGAAGGAAGAGGAGGAGGTGAACTAGAGTAAGGAGGGGAGGAAAGAGTGGAAAGGGAGGTGATAGGGGATGACTGGGAGAGCGGGGAGGATGAGGAGGAGGTTGTGGAGGAGGGGGAGGAGAGGGAAAAGAGGAAGATGAAGAGGACGAAAAGGATTGTAGCAAGAAGGGAAATACAATGTTGACAATTGGGAGTGTCTGAGCGACAGTTGAAGAGGACGAGGATGAGGAGAAGTGCGAGGAGAAAGAGTGAGGAATGAGGAAGAGTAGAGTGGGAAGGAGGTATTATGAGGGCCATCTGCCATTCAGGTCTCGGTTAAAACTATCACCTCTTCCACCACACCATTACTCGATCGAATCACAAGTAAAGAAGCACTGATCCATGATTTCTAATTCAATATAGCTGATGACACCTATGATGATTTTCTCCGCGGGGATTGTTTCAACCCAAACGATGGTGTCGTTATGGGCTACCATTCAATCGACTTTAGACCGCCCTCTGGAGTCCAACATCAACAATACTACACCGTGACCACGGACACTAAGCCCTTCTGCTTAGGTAAGAGAGAACAAAAATCACGTCTATAACCACCAAAGACTCCTAAATTTACCGAAACGACCCGGTGCAGTTTGGTTAGTGTCAGATGTTCCAAACTGCAGAGTTAATCATAATACATGTACACTGTAGCTTAATGATCACAACGTGGAGCTGTTAAAACATGGGACAGTTCGAACGGCCACTATAAGGTAGGCCTACTAACCCCCACGCCTCGCTCGCAAAACAGCTGGCGGTATCGATAACCATTAACCTCAATCATGCAGCCAGAGTTTATGGTCTTGAAACCAGTAAACATACTCCCAAAACAGTCTTCTCAACGGGACGCCGTACCAACGAACGCCAGTCGTTAAACGTCACATATGCAATCAATCACTTCCGTCGCGCTTGTTGAAAAACAAGACACGGAAGGTGTACGCGTCCAGAACAACACAATTGGCACAAATTGGTCGGAAGTTCTCGCCGCCTCCACCCACCGTGGGGACGGTCCAGTAGCCCCTCGGTGGACTGAGATTGATGATAAGTGGAGCGACGAAGAGTCTCGGGGGGCCAACACGTTTTGTAACAAGCACCGAGTGGAGGACTTGCAGTGACATCATTTGTAGCACATCGCCAGTAGACTCCTGACGGCCGACTGAGTAAGCACCGCCCGAAACCCTTTTGAGGGTCAGTTGTCTGCTGCCCTCATGTGACCGTAGGTGAATTAAAATTATCAAAAAATTTGCCTGTGCATGCCTATGTACGTACGCTACGTCATCAACCAATGGATATTGTACCCGATTTGTGATAGGGTAAAAGACCACAGAATACCCACGCGATGCCCTGCTCGTTAAACCAATAGCATGCTACCTTTCATGGGGCTTTCCCCGTTCTTTGTAAAGCGACATAAATGTCGCTCTACCTCCAAAATGGCAAGCGACATTTATGTCGACTTCACCTCCAAAAACGAGTTACCGGAGCTTTTCAGAGCCACACACTCCTTCCCAAAAAAGAGACGCGTTATGTGGTGTCACCGCAAATTTTCCACTTGGTACCTCCACCACGCAAATATTCCACTTGGTACTTCCACCACGCAAACCTTCAAGTCTTAGCTAACAAGCACCCGTCAGACATACCCACTCGTTCTCGCAAACTCAAAAAAGCGAAGAGTCTGCCTGCCGTTACCTGTCGGGAACTTGGTTTGCCTCCTCGCAGCGAATCCGTTCCAGGTGCGGCTGAACTTCGACAAGCCATGGTTCTCGGAGACGTTCAGGGGCTGGGCCTACGTGACTCTCATTGGAAACCTCGGAAAGACCAAGAGGACCATCCTCAATGAGTACGTAAAAATGTCAACGTTAAGCCAGCTTACAAATTCGGCACTGCTTAGGGCAAAATGTGTGGTTTGGTTCATATTAGACAGCGGTGATTATACAGTTTTGTCGAAGGATGCCGAGGATTCTCGAAAGGAAAATGTAGTCAACCAATCAACCAACCAACCAACCAACCACCCACCCAACCAACCAAACAACCAATCCATGGTTTACCTTTAATCATCTAAACGTGACAGGGAAAGCCTAGACTTCAAGCCAGCGACAGAGAGGAATTTCATTTTCACGACGGACATCGACCCCGGCGATCTTACCGAGCTGCAGTTCTACTGGGACCACGATTTCTCCTGGCTCGACCCCCTGGACTGGCCGATTTTCGACGACGTGGAAGTCTACATAGAACGAATCGAGATCAAAGGACTGAAAATGCAGAAAGGGTAGGTCATAGCGTAGTATGTAATGCATTTCCTCCCCCGATCTGCGAGCTTTCGATGCGATGAATACAATTTGTTTTGCTTCCCTTTCAGTTACACCATGTGCAACAAGAGGCCATCGAAGGGAATCAACACGAACACCGTGGCCTACTTCTTCAATTCCTCTTGCTAAAATAATAGCCCGTAATCAAAACACAAGAGGGCGGGCTCTTCTACTTTAGAACGCGAGATGGCGCACTTCAATAACAAAAAGGTGACAAGAGAGGGCTCACTTCAAAATTCATTTCCTTGAACTGGCTACAAGAGGGCAGGCTTTATAATGACCGTTAAATTTTAGACAAGAGGTGCGCTAAAAATAATTTACATGAAGTTTTGGAGCCTTTACTCTGAATAAAAATTTGTATCTCCTATCATGGAGGAAGGAAAAAATATTTTCCTTCCTCCATGCTCCTATTAACAATTAGGACATGGTCATAAAGGGTAATAAGTATGAACAAATTTGGAAATTATTACCATGACCTGCTATTGTTATCAAAATCCAATGACTCCATTTCGACATGCACCGTGACCCTTTTCGAAATCCCAGCTTAGGCTTAGGATCCGGCTCTGTCTGTCCGTCTTTCTTCCATTTTATTTTTAAACTACAGGGCATGAAAATGGGAGGCCTTTGGCTTTGTTTTTGAATGTCATACTGCGTTTTTAATAAAAGAAAGAATCCTAAGCTTCCACTTCAACAAAGAACTCCAACCTGTGTTTTCAGCCTTTGGATAACAGAGACGAAGCCGGAGCCAAAGCCTAAGCCGGGTTTTCGAAAAGGGCCAAAGCTAGGTTTTTGGGGTTAATTCTGTGTGTGGTACTGATAGGCAAAGATCCCATGTCACACAGCTATCCATAACAAAACCTCAAATGAAATAAAAGTTCACAGTGATAAAGAAGAATTGAGTCCTTTCAACTGTTTCATGCAAGGAGACGAAAAACCAGTGTAGATAATTTGTGAATAACAGAGAGCAAGTGTCTAAATAGGGTAGCAAATAAAATCAAAGGAATCATACAAATAAATCAAACAAATAAAACTAACAAAAGGAAAAACTGACTGGGAACTTTTTGAATTGTTTTTGTTTAATGGTAAAGAAAACTTTCACTGTATCAGGACTTGATCCTGAGACCTCTGGTTTTGCATACCAGTGCTCTTTACCATCTGAGCTATCCAGCCCTTAGATGGTGGCCTTCCCAAATAGTCCACTTGACTTAGCAGGGCTGGGGCGCCAGTCAGAAGCATTCAACCATCAATATTTCCAGGAGTCCAGGGACCATGCCCCAACTTTCAAAGTGGATGCAGATCCTTCACTTTAAGTCAACCAAATAAAGGAAAAAACCTATGAACAATTTTGAAAAATGGCCAAGAAAACGTTGGACTCAAGTTAGTGGAATGCCACTTAACAAACAAAATGAGTTAACATGATAAAAAAAAGAAGTAGATGTCACAGACTGCTTTGTGCTTACTGACTCACACAAAGTGGACGCAGCTTTTTCAATTTCAATCAGACAAGGAGAAACTTGACTAAATAGCATATCATTGAGAACTGAACAACATATCCGTACCACAAACTGTGCACAGCGAAACCTTACTATTGGAAATCACATGGCAGCCTCAGAGATATCATCCGAGGTGTTTCAACTTCTCATCGTTCTTGTCCAGCGGCTCTCTCTCTCTCTCTCTCCCTTCTCTGACCCTGAAGAACATCTTTGCGCTGGCCGATGATAGTGCACAAGTCCACCATTCACTTCACTCCAGCATTCCTGAGATAGAAATGGTAGACCAAAATGATAGTTGTTTAATTAATGCAACTGAAGTGCATGCGATGTGCTACACCATTCAAACACATGCAGCAATCATGTGCTCTTATAGACCGATTGCGCAACCACCGTTTACATGCCATCACAATCCATGATTCATAGTGGGTATTTTTTTATCTCATTTGGCACAGAGCAGTAATGGAAACGTACAAAGAAGAATGTGGACAATACGAAAGTCTTCTTTGCTCGTTTCCACTCCTGTTCTGCACCAAACGAGATGCGAAAATACCCACTGTAAGTCACTTGATGGCATGCAAACAGTGGTCGCGCAATCAGTCTATTCACATTCTTCACCACACTCCTCGGAAGTTTGCCATCAACTGTTGTATGTCACAAAATCCTGGTGCTATTTCATGTTGCAAAAGAAGACATCCAATGCAGAATTAGCATAGTGGATGATTTAAGCATTTAATTAAAGGTAGCCAATAATTTGGAGCAATCAAACAAAGTATTACCAACATGGAACAGTTGTGTATTTCCGAGGGCTCAATACATCTCTCACAAATTATTTTCTTGCCCTATTTGGAGCTTAGTTTTGTATGATACGGTGGCCTATCAGGGCTCGACCTTAGCACTAGCCGGACGGTCATTGTCTAGTAAAAACGGCCTCGGGCTAGTAAAATGACCCACTTTGCTAGCCCAGTGGACTAGTAAAAAGTAGACAGCAGTGTGGCGGCAAAAAACGATGAGAAAGTAGAAACTAATAATTGACTTAATAACCTTGTGTTAAACTCAATATTAATTTTGCAGGGCTAGTCAAACTTGCGGCGGACTAGCAAAAAACTCAATTTACTAGCCCGGTGGGGTAGTTTAGAAAACCCTTAAGCGCGAGGCTTGCCTATTATAAACCACTTCACACCACGCAACTTTTCAAAACCCATGACTTTTAATACAATTGTGTGATTTTCAGAACTGGCTAAACAATTGGGAACAATAAATTCCTGTGAAATGAATCGATAGGAGTGCATCGAGTGTACAAGCGAGTCCGACCTGGCAAAAGAGGACGTCTGTGTGGCTTTTGTCATGCTACATATATTGTTTTTGTGGTGGGCTAAAAAAAAAAGTCTTGTTTGAAAACTTGGACAAGAGTGGTGCCTGATGGTGGTGGGCATGGCGCATGGCAACACCGCCAGCACTTTGAAGTTGGAGGGTCCCGACGCGAAGTGGTTTTTAAAAATCGCGGAAAGGTTTCATTGAATGCAGTTTGCGCAGATCATGGTGGCTCCATTTGGCGGTGGTGTGGGCGGTGGCATAACGCTAAGACCTAAAGGCCTCTGCACCACAAACCATTGCACAATGGGACCTCTCCGTATTACACCGAGCGGTGGCCCAGGTTAGGGGAGGTCCTGACGACGCGTGACGATCCCAACTCACCTTCCAGAAAAGCGTACGCGTCCAGAGCCTCCACAGACAGATCTGGACGGTGGAAAGACAAAGGGAAGATTTTTATGAATGCGAAATTGATCACAAGCAAAGGTTTTACAGCGGAACGTCGCTATAACGAATGCAGATATACCGAGCATTCGGCTATAACGAACATGCCCTTTGGGTCCCGACGTATACGTCCGTGGATATATGTGGCGGCATCTGCTATAACGAACGGTTGCTACACTGAAAATTTTTTATGGATCGTTATAGCAACGTTCCACTCAATCCATGCACTGTACTGGGACAGTGTCAATTGAACATCCTTCTTGCACTCAATGAGAGGCCGAGGTCGCCAACGACACTACTTCAGTACTTGGTTATTTGGTGTGCGTAAAAGTCTTTCCTCTCTACGTACCGATGTCTTGCCGTTTGATCGTCTTCCTCTTGCTCCGTGCCGTCTGACTGTAGGCCATTTTGGCAAAATGCTGCAAGAACATCTCCTGGTGAGTCAAAGGAAAGAGGAATGAAGGTTTGCACGGTGATATCACAACATGAGGTGTTTGCGGTGACAATTGTGTAAGTCATCTCTTTCATGACGGAGTATGGCTCTGAAAAGAGCTGGCACGTGTAACTCTTCAGGAATTGTGTAGTAGTACTAGTACTTTTAGTACTCAACCCATTGTTAGGAGACTCAGTGTTGTTGCCTGTCGACTCTCTTGCCCGAAAGGCTATTCTGCTGGAGGTCATTCCTGAACCTTTCGGGCAAGAGAGCCGGCATGACGTAAATGGCAGAGTTAGACAGTCAGCGTAAGGCACCGCCAGAATATTTTCAGCATTTGCCGGGTCAATATACGCTGCCTAATTCAATTACAAAAAAAAAGGAAATTATCCAACTCGATCACTGCACAGTGCATGCTCAGTAATATTTTGACCCTTTTTCAGCAGGTAATAGGACCAATCTATCACTAAGCTTTGTAGAGAAAACCCATACTGAATAATTGATAATAATAACAGAAATGAACCGCACCGTTGCCTTGGCAATGAGAACCACCGATTCCTGACTGGCCAAAGTCACATCCGGGTCCGTCTTGATGATGTTCTTAACCCTCGTCAGCGGCAGACGACAGATACGGTTCGGCCTTTCGCCCGACGCAGCCGTAATCGCTTTGCCCTCCGTGTCGCCCTGGCTCGGATCCTCGCCCACCACAGCCTCGGCGGAGTCCATGTTTATTGCAAGATGTCGGCTGTCCTCCCGAATAAACCGGATTTGATCATGTCATGTTGTGCAGAAGTTTCTACAAAACGTTTACATCGCACAACCACTCCGCACGCACAAAGTGGTGCACTGCATGCTGCGGTGCAGTTGTGCAGCACGTAACTGGCGCGAAAAGTGGTGCATGATGGGAAGGAGGTACCTTTAAGCTCCTAAAAATTTACTCCTCTTATGATTTCGAAAGTTAGAGGGCCTGACGTTTCGATACTAGCAGGACCTTCCTCAAAGGCATTTTGAGATTTTATTCCTTGAGCAGTTGTCACTCAGCGCTTGTAAAAACTTGTAGTTCAATCATGGTTCAATAAACCATGGAGGAATAAACTGATTGCTTGTACTGTAGCATAAAAAAATACATGTAGCATAACTTAAAAGAAGCATACTAAATTAATAATTAAAGGTCCTCATAGACTTGTTATGCATGTATATTTTTGGGTAAGACAAATATCAAAATAATATCAACATAGTGCCTTAGTGGTCAAACATTTTTTAATATAATAAATCGGCAACTTTCTTCACAGAAAAAAACCTAAAAAGACTAAAATCCATTGTCGACACCTAAAATTATTTTTATACATGTATCCATATTAAATCGTTATTGAATCTTTAACGTGCAGCATGCAGGCGATGAATTATTAGGCGCTAGGGGGACAAAAAATAGCGCGCGCCAGATGTCTACTTGTCTGACTTGGGGGCGCAGGGTTGTTTATTTTGATTCGCGATTTTGACAGGTCGTGCGATCCCACACGTACTGTACCGCTGTCTCCGTCTTCCTCTCCGTCTTATTTCTCTCCCAGTTTACTCCTGGTTGTCCACTATTGGTTGCAATGGCGTCAGTAAAGACCGGATCTGTCATCAGCATTGGGAGCACGGTAAGATTAGAAGAAATGGCAGTCGTTTTTATTTAGTTGGTGGCTTTTGTGGGTGAATTTAATGTTCAGACTCAGAACAACGTTACACCATGGAGAAACTGAGTGGTAGGCCTCGATGGGTCGACCAACTCTACTCAGAACATAGAGCACGGAACGATCAGACTCAGAGCAAGTTTCCCAGCTCGATAGCCGGACAGTGATATTGATAGTGATACTTACTACTAGTACTACTACTAGTACTACTACTAGTATTACTAGTACTAGTACTAGTACTAGTACTACTACTTATATCCTCCAATAACCGGTTTTCGACGATATAAGGACTTTTCTTCAAACTGAACAATGTGGACGAAAGTATCACACTAAAAGAGGTCTCAGTCACTTTGTCCACACCACAGACTATTAGAATAATTATAGAGAAGGTTGATCAAGCCTGTCATTTCGGTAAGATTACCCGCTTTTGTTGACGTCTGCGGCGCACCGCGCAGTAAGCACCGTCACCTATTTTCGTCAGTGGTGTTTAGTAAGGTGTCCCAGTATAGCCAAACGCAAAATAAATTCTTAAATTAACTCAAAATGCTGTGTGGCACTATTAAATTCTTCCCTGTATGTTTTTTTGTGTTCATCTTTGTTTTTGTTTTTCCACACTGCTTCTAACACTTTCCTCAAATCATTTATAATTTATGCTTAAAACGTATTGGTCTTGTTGATGTCTTCTTTTGTGACGTTTAAAAAAAACTCCACAATCCTCTTTCTCACTGCTTCTTCAGTTATAACCTTTCCAATTTTCACTCAAGAGACACATTTCCTCCTTCTTGGTACTTTCTCTAGCTGCTCTTTTATTTTTTTCATTTTTTTAAAAAGCCTATTGGGCCATGTTACTTTTTGTCTTTAAATAATAATAATAAAAAATATTTAAAAAATTATATAAGCGAGACGCCCTATAGTAGCCTCCATAGTTTTTACCCAGAATGGACTGCCTCAAGTTGCGTGATATATTTTTTTTCTATGGATGTTGGGGTTTGTTATGGTACACTCAGATTTTTTTTAGGACCAACAATAAAGAAAACTGGAGCTTCGAAGCAACTGCCAATTTTGTACCTAGGAAAATAGACCCCTAAAGAGCAACTTTTTGAATAACACGAGTTTGGCCTACTGGAAAAGCCTTAAATTTCCACATTTTCGGTGAGGGACAAGAGCAGGAAACCAACTGTAAGATATGAAGTCTGAGATCGTTATACGGAGTTGTTTTCATAGTGCGATGTGAGTTAGAATGCTAAGCGTCGAAAACGTGTAGCGTCGAAAACGGGGGTTCCCACGATACTAGTACTAGTATTAAGTAATAGCAATAGTAATAGGACCAATATTAGTCCGAGTAACTTGGACCCTTACAATCGCCCTTTTTTTTTTTTTTAAGGGCGATTGTAAGGGTCCAAGTTACTCGGACTAAGATTTGTTTTCCTTTCGACAACCATACAGACACAGTCCCGTATCGAATAGCCAGCTAATTAGTTTAGAGCATGTTTAGAATTTGTTGCGGTGACTTACAGCCACTCCTTTTTTATTTTGATATGTGGAAGAAAAATAAAGGACACTTTCACTGACTTGATAATTTTTAAAAAGTTAATTGAAATAGTATTTTTGAAATAGATAACGACTGTTAAATTATATCAAAATATATGTTGTCAACCTGGCTGCAGCAGTTTGGGGATCACATGAAGTGGATGCAGCTTTTTTTTTTTCAATTTAAGGCAAACAAATGATGTATTGGTGTGACTACATCTAATAAGCTGACTTGCCTTTGCAGAGAAGACGAGCTGATTATTTCAACAAGGTTTCTTTCTCACACTGTATCAATCCAGAAATCAATTGTACAGTCACAGTATTTTAATGGTCCCATTTCAAAAAGGGCAAAAAAGGTCAGAACTGAAATTTGAGAACTGGGAAAAAGACAAAGGCTGGTAGACCACAGCTTGTAATAATCATCTATCACTGCAGGCAGTGTCAACAGTTCCAATGCAAACAACCACGCAATTAGCTGTCTGCCTAAACACACGGCCGCATGTATAGTACATACATCATGTACATTAGCTGCCATCCTTGAACACCATTATCGTCCATACATTTTCATTGCTTTGTGCATGCATGATCTAACGTTCACACTCTTCTTTTTTTTGACTGGCTAATTAGGCTCAAACTGTTGTAATCAAGTGATGCCAGGCGTCTCGCCCGGCGTCCATTAAATTGCTCATTAAAAAAAAGAACTAACAAAGATATCGCCATATGGTTGATTTGTTCTCATAGACGGCACAGACTTTAGTTGCCCGATCTCACCACCAAAATGTTGGAGATTTGAAATATTTTCTCTGACCATACGTCATTTTTTACTGGCTGAAAGCTAGCTGAGTGGGCCACTATTAGTTTGAATTTTAACACATTTATTTACTTATTTATTTCTGTTGTATAAATCAAGTTGGCCCAAATGAAAATTTACTTACAAGAATTCCAAAACAAATTGTCCCGCCTCGAATTTCAATACAGACCCAATGCAGCTCGTGCAAAAACCCATAGTTCCTACTACACTTTCCAATTTTCTCCAGAAATTTTTAAAAAGGAGTCATTTTTATCTTATTCGTTGCCCATATGTTAGAGAGATTTTGTTTTCGAAACCACGGTATCTCGTTAACTCCAAAGAATAGCGGATTAGGCTTAGTCTGTTATTGGTTGTAGAAATGATGACACAACGAGTGCCCCTTTCTTATCTTTGATATTGCATAGTAATTTATTTTACTGAATTATATGAGGAAATGATCACTCGATAAATAAAGTGAAGGATTTAACATGTATACTGGGAAAATTTAAACAATTTGAATAATCAGCTGAGAAAAAGTGTCATTTGGCTGTGACTTGAACCAGAGACCTCTGGCTTAAAGCCCTACACAACATTGGTGAGATCAAAAAATAGAAATGTACAGTTTTTGTACACAGATTTACATGAAACATACAGTTTGAAGATGGTTATCATGGTAGAAACCCCGCACTGAAATATATCTGCCTAAAACGCTGTATGTTTTTTAGAAAAGAGCTAAAAAAAATGGTTTACATCTCACCCCTAGATTAGAATTAGAGCATAGCGTTGATTGTATCCTGATTGTATGGATAATTATCATACTACTATACTAGTACTAGACTATTTGTTTCTCAAAACAAATAGTTGAATGCTTCATTTTCCGATTTTCGCAAAACAAATGAAGCGGTTTTCACTATTTTCTCGAGACCCTGTTGGCAGATTGAGCTGAAACTTTCACAGGTATGCTATTTCATGCGTATGTTGGATCAGAGAACGTATGGACGCTATTCTTCGACCTCGAGCAATGTTGTGTTATCCCTTATTCAGCCCTTAGATGGTGGTCTTCCCAATGGTCAATTAGTCTTTGCCGGTATAAATGAACTCAAATGTAGCATTGTTGGAAGTGCGATACACATACTGAAATGCATGCATACATGTGTAAAACCCCACAGGACGTGAACTTCCATCGAGCAGAACTTCTCTCCTGTGTAAACTTACGTCCTTCGTCCATCAAAAAGAAGGCTTACCCACCGGGTACATTTAGTGCATGTAATTCTGCAGATAGCACAAGTATTTATATAATTTATATTTTATTTACACATGCATTTCATTTTATGTCACAGCACTCCACACAGATAAAGATAAAGATAATATAATACATGGAAAAGGGAAACTTAAAACTGCAAAGTAAGACAAAATAAATGCAACATTCAATTACATGTAGTTCCCAGCTTCCCACAGGATTATCCATAGATACATGTACAATTTCTAGATAGGTATCCAGGCCACTACAATCAGACATTTAATCAATCACGTGCAGGTTGTCAGTATTCGGAATCACATTATGCCGTTCATCTGTTGTCGACATGAAATGAAGTCAGCGTTGCCATGGTGTCGTCATGGAGTCGGAGACGATACATTACGGTGCAGAACTACTTGAAAACAACCTATCTGATTCAATTTGAAACCCACACATACAGACTGCTTTCGAAGTAAAAATGCTATTAATTTATTTGCAGTAGAAAAGATTTTTTATGTATTGGAAGTTTCAGAGCTGTGACACTTTGAGATGCATGCATTATGTTTCCAACAAGAAACTATAGTGTTTGGACACTAGATAAAAGTTGGCCAAAAAAATAAATGATAACATTGTATTGATTAATCCTTACATGACTTGCACCCTCAAAATATAACAACTAAAAACCATGTTTGAATCCAGAAGTACGTGTATAAGGGCTACCATGATTATGATAATAATTATTTACAATGATATCAGGATATGAAACTAAATATTTCTAAAGAAAAAATATTTCTAAAGAAAAAATATTTCTAAAGAAAAAATTGTGTACATGTATATTTCATGGTCTTTTTCACAAATTGGCCAATCCAAGCAAAAATACAAGTGCTGACCATTTCCTATTTTGGGCTTACCGTTTGTTCTGATTATTTTCTTTTTAACTTTTTCTTCTTCCTCTTCCTCTTTCTGCATAAATCTGTCTTCGGAGCATCTGAATAGTCATTGTCTGATATGTTAGTAAAATGATAATTAGTAAAAACCAGTTTCAAAAAAATTGCGAAACTCGTAACTATGAAAGCGCTATTTTCAAAATGCACCTTGTCTGCTTCCTGGCTTTTGCCAGTTTGTGAAAATGTCTGCCGTATGAAATGTAGACATAATATAATTCTGTAATCATGTACGTGTAGGCCTTTTCTGTATCACAATCCACAAAGCCCATTATTTATTTCAATCTCATTTTACCCAATTACATGTGGTCACCGTTGTGCACAGCTGCCTAAGTGCAGTGCAAAGCACGATTCTTGTTTGCCCGCCCGCCCGATTCACTATAATCAGATTTTGGCGACCGATGTCGCCATGGCGATGATCCGGGAGAGACCCAGTATTTTTGTCTGGTGGGAAAAGCAATGCGGTAAAATCACAAGCACTCTGCATTACTATGATGCGAACATGAATTCGCAAACCAGATGCTATGAGTGTGATCCCAACAGGAATTGTCTGTCTTTAAGAAGGAACAGCTAAAACACTAGAATGTAAACATCAGGCCCATTAAGAATTTGAAAAAAATACATTTATACAATACTGATTTGTAAGTACAGTATTTGCACATAAATCAAAAATTGAATTGTAAAATTCTCATCATGCCCACATAATTTCTTTCTGTAGAAAATACCATTTCACGTATTACGTGCACATTTCTACAAGAATTTGTCTCTCCTGTGATGATTGAAATGTCCAATCCACTGAATTTTTTGGTAATTTAGGCCAGTCAGAAGTGTGCCAACTTTTCTGTTATTTCTTTTTTTTCTTGCTTTCCTATTCCTTTCATCTTTCCTCATTGTTATAACTGCAATGTCAAGCGCATTATTGTACACGTATTTTGCGCTCTGCATCTTATTCTAGCCAGTGCATTACCAATGCACGCCGTTCGCCAAAGTCCCTGTATGCCCGATCGGTGCGGAGTGCTTCGCAATTTCATTTGACGCGGGTTAGATTCTTTGATGAGGGCGACCTTGGATTAGGGCAATTTGCCATGTAGTGAGAGGGGGAAGGGAAGGACTCCTCTCCCTCGAGAAAAGCAGAAAGGATTCTTATTGAATACCTGGAGACAGGTGTGCAGTGGTCATGATTAATTGTAGTTAGATTCCGTGCTCCGCGCTCTTGCCCATGTACCTCTAACAATCTGTCCGAATATCAACCATGCATCTGTATATCATACTAAGTCCTTGAATCGAGTGAAGGTCGGGTCGGGTCGGGTCGGGTCGGGTCGGGTACAGGCCTTTATTTAATTCTTATCAGGGAAGACATTGGCATTTTCCTCAGAAAATCAAATCCTCCGGCTTAATCTTTTGGTGACAGTAATTCCTCAATCCTATGGATTTTGTTGTATCATTTCTAAAAAAAAAAATTGTGGGGGGGGGGGTTTGTGGTAGGGCGGAGATATTCTTTTACATTTTAGGCAACACTAGAATGCTGTCAATTGCTGACACTTGAATGTCCAATTAAGTATACAAATGTATAGAAATCTTGAGGGCCAGATGTTTTGGTCCATGCACGGTCTTTCAACATCGCAAAATGACAAGTGGGAAAAAAACCAGATAGGAATCGAGAGTAGTGATAGCATGGAATGGTTTCCAGTAAAAAAAAAAATTAGTGAAAAAAAAAATTGTGTTTTATTTGAATGAATGAATTTAGGAAAGAGACCTGGCTGCAAATGGCGTCAGTGAATTACAAATTAAGTTCAGCTCGGACTTGAATCGAGGACTCTGGATAAGATAAATGCCCTAGCGCTCTACCAACTGACCTATCCGACCCTTATGCTGTTGCCTCTGATACAAATAGTTGGGTATCTTTGCTGGCATTGGGGAAGACAGACAGATCTTGATAAAGGTTATCTGAATATTGGTTTGGCCCTTTCAAATTGGAGTGATAGCTTTTGAACAATCAGGGCTCGACCTTAGCACTAGCCCGATGGTCATTGTCTAGTCAAAACAGCTGCGGGCTAGTTAAATCACCCACTATGCTAGCCCGGCAGACTAGTAAAAAGTAGGCAGCAGTGTTGTGGCAAAAAAGAAAGTAGAGACTAATAATTTGTTTTACTTGACCCAATAACCTAGTGTTAAATTCAATATCAATCATACAGGGCTAGTAAAACTTGCTGCGGGCTAGCAAAAAACTCAATTTACTAGCCTTGACAATGATCATGAATTTGTCAAGCGAGGCTTGACAATGATCATGAATTTCACCTGGCTAGCGTAAAATATTAAGTATACCATGGGTAACAAGGATGGAAAGGGGTAACAAGGAAGGGTCTCTCATATCAGACTTGCTGATGATATTGTTGAATGGAGGAGCTTTGTGGTCACCTGCCTTGCAGCTTGTTGATGATGACGATGCCATTCAAGTGAAGTAGAAAGAAATCTCATGGTTTGGGTCATTTCTTGTTTTGGTTTTCAGTCCCAATTTGAGCAGTACAGAGACTCGTGTGGCGATATGCTCCTTGTGATTGACTTCTATGCAGAGTGGTGTGGTCCCTGCAAAGCTATTGGCCCGGTTTTTAAAGTAAGTGCCCCTGCTCATTGTGTTGGGGTCCCCTAGTTATTTCCGCGGTGTCCCCTGGTCATTGCCTTGGTGCCCCTGGTCATTGCCCCTGTGCCCCCTGGTCATTGCCTTAATGCCCATGGTCATTGCTTTGGCGCCCCTGGTCATTGCGTTGGTGCCCTCTGGTCATTGCCTTGGTGCCTCCTGGTCATTGCCTTAGTGTCCCTGGTCATTGCTTTTGTGCCTCTGGTCATTGCCTTGATGCCCCTGGTCATTGCCTTGGTGCCCCCTGGTCATTGCCTTGGTGCCCTCTGGTCATTGCCTTGGTGCCCCTGGTCATTGCCTTGGTGCCCCCTGGTCATTGCCTTGGTGTCCTCTGGTCATTGCCTTGGTGCCCCCTGGTCATTGCTTTGGTGCCTCTGGTCATTGCCTTAGTGTCCCCGGTCATTGCTTTGGTGCCCCTGGTCAATTACTTGGTGCCCTCTGGCCATTGCCTTGGTGCCCCCTTGTCATTGCCTTAGTGTCCCTGGTCATTGCTTTGGTGCCTCTGGTCATTGCCTTGATGCCCCTGGTCATTAACTTGGTGCCCCCTGGTCATTGTCTTGGTGCCCGTAGTCGTTGACTTTGAGCCCCTTGCCATTGCCTTGCTGCCCCCTGGTCATTGCCTTTGTGCACCCTGGTCATTAACTTGGTGCTCCAAAATTCTTTCTGTTTCCTTAGAGACTTGCAGAGGAAAACCAAGATGTATGCTTTATCCAAGTAGATGTCGATGAACAAGATGTAAGTGAACTTAGTGAAGTTGGTAGACAAAAAGCTTTATCAATCACTTTTTCTGAAAATCTTCTTACAATCTTTACGCATTTCTGAATTTCTCCCCAGAAATAAATTCAAAACAGTTCTCAATACTACTTGCAAAATAACCATATTCTATTGATGTCTTTTTCAAAAAGGAAATAGCTGCTATGTGCAATGTTGAATGCATGCCCACATTCTTCTTCTACAAAAATGGAAAGGTACGTTGACTTTAGTAACAGGCCACATTTCACAATGTGGCCCCCTGAGGGCGGTGTTGCATTGCTATCACTTGTCCCAGACCACCATCTGCATTTTTACTTGGTACCAACAATGGTAATTTTAGACTAACTAATGAGCAATACTACTACAGTAGCACAATCACTGCTCCTGATGAAGAAGTTGTTGCTAGGAAAACTTGTGCCTCAATGCCTGACTGGCCATCCTTAAGCTGTTAAATATTGTTCAATTATTATTTCTAAAGATAATTCCATTTCAGTTCATTTTAATTTAGTCAGCCAGCAGTTTTAATAGGCCTATTTTGCTTATGTTTGAATTCACATACCCTAAAATCTAATTCAACCATGAGCTGAAATGACCAATTATGCTCTGCAATTACTGTAGCACTCAATCAATACCTTTTCCTTTCGATAAAATTTTTTTCCACATTTTCATCGCTATTCTTTTCTTTGTTCAATCACCATTCGTGTGTTTCTCATCCACATTTAGGAGGTCAAGAAATTCTCCGGTGCCAATTCCAAAACCCTGACAGAAGCTGTGGTACAATACAAGCAGCATGGCGTCAAATAGAGGTCCTCTGTCTATACAATGCCTCCTCAGCCCTGAAGGTGCTTGTAGCTCTTTAGCAAACAGCTGTTTGTTTTCCACGGTCAAGACAGGATGATTGTTTGCCGTGAATACCCGTTCCTATCCCCCCCCACACAAAAAAAGAAGACAGAACAAGATCCACCAGGGACCAAAATCATAGAGCCATTTAAGCACCATTCATACTCACAGGTCCTATGAATGGTGCTTAAAGCCCCTACACAACATTGGTCGGGGTCAAAGAATAGCACCATATGCATGAAATAGCACACCTGTGAAAATTTCAGCTCAATCCGCCAACCGAGTCTCGAGAAAATTGTGAAAACCGCTTCATTTATTTCGCAAAAATGCAGCATTCAACACCGTACTGTTCCAAAAAATAGTTTAGGTCTTGGTGAGACGTAAACTATTTTTTTTTAGTCTTTTCCCCCAAAATACAGGATTTCAGTGCGAGGTGTCTGATATTTCATGTAAATCTGTGAACATTTCTGTTTTTCGATCTTATCAATGTTGTGTAGGGGCTTTAATTAAATGGCTCTATGATTAGTTTGCCAATCCACCAAAGATTGAGCCCCGATTAATTGATGTGTTCCAAGGTGCATCTAACTTTTGGTAGAGTTGTGATTTCACAATTTATGAGGCAACAAGGGTGGAACAGTTGATCCCAAGGACTGCAAGCATGCCAGTCATCGGAACTGGAAAGTCAACACTTTTCTTGTGCAATTCATTCAGGGCTTAAGTCAATCAATCAGTCCATCAGACAATCAGCCCCCTGTGAAAAAAACTGTTCCAAATCTTTGGAGAACAACAAATGTAAATGTGTTGTTAACGGCTTACCAACCCGTTGGACCTGTGGTAAAATGCAAAAAAAAAATTTAGTGGCCTAATATTTTGATCCTTTCAGGCCTCTGATGAAGGTCCTGCTAGGATCAAAACATTAGGTCGCTAACTACAATTTTCCAAATCTTTTTAATCAAAGATTTTTCATCAGGCAAAAGATAATGGTTATCTTGCAACTGATCAATTATCAAATTTAATCTGGAAAAAATCTATTTATTGGGCCATCACAAATTGTTTGACCAAAATGTTTGACCAAAATTGACCAAAATGTATTTATGTTAATTGAGAATTCCTGTACGTATTGAGTGTGGACAAAGCAAATGTAGCTGCCATTAATGGTAGAGTTCTCCAATGAGCATGGACTTTGCCTCGTGTTGCTGAGAGAAAAATTAAGGGGTGAATCAATATAGGAAGGTTTGCGGTGACACCGTGTATCAGGTCTCTTAAAGGAAGAGGTGTGGTTCTGAAAAGAACCTGAGTGGTAACTCGACGTTTCGACCAGTATGCTCTGGCCGTCATCAGGAGAATGTCTTGGGCTCGGTGGTGGAACACCTTATGTACCGGTGGTCGCTGAGGCGGGAGGCGGGAAAGATAATCCTCTGGGGAGGATTATCCTAAGGGAGGGGGGGGTATTCCTGTATGTATTGAGTGTGGACAAAGCAAATGTAGCTTTCATTAATGGTAGAGTTCTCCAATTGGCATGGACTTTGCCTCGTGTTGCCGCCTTCCCACCTCAGTGACCTAAGCCCCCTCCTTAGGATAATCCTCCCCAGAGGATTATCTTTCCCGCCTTCCCGCCTCAGCGACCACCGGTACATAAGGTGTTCCACCACCGAGCCCAAGACATTCTCCTGATGACGGCCAGAGCATACTGGTTGAAACGTCGAGTTACCACTCAGGTTCTTTTCAGAACCACACCTCTTCCTTTAAGAGACCTGATACACGGTGTCACCGCAAACCTTCCTATATTGCCGAGAGAAGTTGCTTCTATTATTTTGTCTGTATTCTCACAGTGTATCTTTGCTGCAGTGTTAGACTGAATGGGACAAAAGTCTCGAAAGTTACGAATAATTTATGGCATGGTGTGTACAGTGTTGTGTCTGTCTCCTGTTAAATTTGTTAAAGTTAGTTAGTGTAACCAAAGTGTCAGCCATTCACTCTCATCAGACATTTCCAACCAGCACCTGTTAAATGTCCACTGTATCACAGCACCTGATAATGAGGTGAGGATGCCTTTGAGAAAGGTCCTGCTAGGATAGAAACGTCAGGCCCTCTAACTTTTGAGATTTTAAAAAATCAGATAAATGGGGTGGTAATTCATGGCAGGGTACCGTATGGTGTCAGAACCTGATTCATAATTGCGGCCTAACCTGTGTCTACTTATTATTATTTTTATTTTTTTCATTTATTGAGATTTTTCTGATTAATTTTCTTCTTTTTGAAATTCTTCTCATATTTTCCCAATTTATTTATTTTTTTCTTCATTTCTTCATTTTGTCACGCCCCCATCCCAGCAAAGACTAGTTGACTATTTAGGAAGACTGCTGTCTAAGTGCTGGATAGCTCGGATGGTAAGAGCTCTGGTTCGCAAAACCAGAGGTCTCGGGTTCAAGTCCCCAGTCCAGTCAAAGTTCTCTCATTTCATGTTTTCATTATTTATATCATTTTTTTTTTTCACTTGGTGCTCCCCAAAACAGACCTTGTATCCATTTGAACTCCCTGCTGACTTGAATAGATCACTGGTCGTCCGGCAAGCTGTTGTCAAAAATAAATTTGATTTATTGAAAAATTAGATATTGATTTAATTAGCCGTTTTCTTGCCCTCTGAAAGTCTGAATGAGAACAATTATCAACGGCTTTACTGCCCCCATGACCATTATTTTCAAGAATCTTAGGAATTATATCCATTTGATGACTTCTTATTTAAATTGATTTCATTTCACAACGTGCTGTGTGCAGCTTTCATTGTGAAGCTTTCATGCTTGGCTTGTGTCCCAAAGAATTTCATGCCTGTAAATAGGCCCCTGCAATTAACAGATTTTTAAGAAAAATGCCTTTCACACAATTAATATTCAAGTACTTATGATTTTATATGGGCAAATGATAGTGTATATTTGATATGAACAATAATAATGATGCATTATATTAGACATCTGCTATATTTTGGGAGTCATTTGTCTGTCTTCATTTGGACATTAATGAAGAAATATGACATTTTAGAATGTGTCTGCTTTGCATGTTTATTTACATAAATTATGTTTGCTGCCTTAAAAATATGAATTAATAATATTCTGAAATGCAACTCAGAGTTTGGCACCCTGCCTTTCTCTTATCGCATGCTGCACTGTGGAGTTACTTTGCAATAATTATATAGCAATTCACAGATTTTTTGAATGATTTACCAATAAAGAAATCCTAATACATCTTGTTTCCTTGGGGGGGGGGGGATACCCTTGCACTCTTGCAGATGTGTTGTAAGTTTGGATTTGCGGTGTTTTATGTTCCAATTATTGTGTTTCATTGTTTTCTGCAAAGCATTCATACATTGTACATGTATGTACTTTGTCTTTAATGTTTGATGTTTGCGAATGTTATGCTGTAATTAAAGTTAATGTCTGGTTTGTTGAAAACAAAATTATTGATTGATCTTGTCACCTTGTCTGTGCTTATTAATTTTTCATTTTTAAATTGCATCAAAATTTTGGTCGAAAAGGTGGAATTTCTCCTTGAGCTTGTTCAAGTTATAATACAGTAATAATAATACTGTACAATGTAATACTATAAAAATACTGATGTAACGCTAAAAGTTTTACCTCGACTGAGGGCGCCCTATTGATTTTAGGCAACTAAACTCGTTACCATTCTTAGTTTTGAGGGATTTGCTGCCTCATGTAATTTCAGTCCCGCTATCTTTCAAAAATGTTAATTTTCAGGAATTTATTGTCTATCAAAATGCTGCATTTTCTTTGATATTTAAATAACATTTAGATCACATATTTAGATCAGATAATATTTGATTCATTAAAAAAGGAACTTAAATGACTAGTGCATAGTCTAAAAAAAAGTCTTTCAGAATTTAATAGTCGGGTCCCCATCAACGTCACTACACACGCAGAAATAGGCGAGATTCTGGGTGCCGCGTCGAGAAAAGAACGGGTTGATTTCTGTGCATGACAACAACAAGAATCACGCCATGAAGAAGACGTATCGATTGGCCAACTTTGCCCAAGGTAAGGGAATGCCGCTCACACGGGAGCAAGCTGATCGTGCACTAGATTAGGTTGGGCCGACCCTGAGCCCGTGGTCGTGGCGTGAATGGGACCCAGAAAGTTGCGGGTTACCGGGCAATTGTGTGTCAGACACGAGAGAGACAGGTCGTGTGCGCTACTTCCCAGTGCAGGCTACACTGTAACTACATTACAATCCTAGACCTAGCTAAGTCGTCTGCAGCTGCAGTGCAGGTAATAACTAATATGAATGATGTGCATAGGAATTTATCACTGCATGTTATTAATTTGTAAATCAGTGTTGAAGATAGTTTGCACTGTGCAATTTTACTCTGTGCCTTGGCTTGCCGAAACTGAGTGATACTTGTGATAGAATTAGAAATATTAAATTTAGAATGCTGATATTATATTTATTTTTATTAATATTATTATTAATACTACTCATTTAGTCATTGATTGTATTATTATTTTTATTATTATAATATAATAATAAAAATGAAAATTGAAATAATACTAATAATTGTAATATTATTACAATTATTAGTATTATTTCATTTTTCATTATTTCTCATTATCTCATTATTTTTTGTACAAATTGTATTTGTAGTACATACATTACTAGTATACTACTAGTACTACTACTAGTACTAGTACTAGTACTAGTAGTACTCAGTACTACTAGTATAGTACTATTAGTAGTAGTACTAGTAACTAGTATAAATTAAAGGAAACTTATTTTTTCCACTTGTCCATTATGATTATTATGACTAGTTACTTACTAATTAGTACTTGGTAGTAGTGTCAGCTAGTTGTAGTAGTATATTAGTACTAAGTTGTAGTAGTACATTCTGAATGTTTTCATTTGTTTTATTAATTAGTAATTTAGGGCTTTAGTAAGACTAAGAATAAGATTAAGTTTGAATGTGTTGTTCTTTTTCTTTCAAGTTTGATTGAAGCCTGAACATTTTTATGAAATGTCATAGTATGGGAAACAAAACCCTTTGAATCCTTAATTAAGTCAAGTCCCATCCATAAAGTTTTGTGCAAAGGTCATCAAATGATGTCCATATGAGAAAGTCTTCTAAATTTCCAGTTGAATTCTTACTAGTGCTGTGGTTAAGCTGCCATTCAAATACCTCTGTTCTGATGAATTGGGCCGCTCCCATTTCCTTTGGCAGATTTTTGGTGCTTGCTCTAGCCCAGACGTAGATGCAGATTGATTGGCGATTCCCAGCCCCATCAGAAAACCCTAAGAATCCTTAAGACAAGTCCCATCCATAGAGATTGTGCAAAGGTCATCACAATGATGTCCACGATTAATGAGGACACTCATCTCATTTTCGCAGTGGCTGTTGTTACGGCAGTCGTCCGTATGGTTCCCTGACTTCACAGTATTTGTCAGGATGTTAAGCTCTTGGAACCAGACTATCAGCTAAAAGACTGGTTCAACCAGCCTGCAATGCTGACAAAGTACAATCAAGTCAGGGAACCACACGGACGACTGCCGTAACAACAGCAACTGCTCCTCATTTTTTTTAGTTGAGTTCTTACTTGTTCTGTGGTTAAACTGTGGTTCTAAATACATCGTGTATACTAAGTGTAGTCCTGTCACTGAATTGGGCCGCTCCCCTTTCCTTTCGGCAGATTTTTCGGTGGTTGCCCTAGCCCAGACGTAGACGCAGATTCATCGGAGATGCCCAGCCCCAACAGCATGGCCGACACCGCCGGGCGCTGGCCGGAGGACGTGGGCATCCTGGCCCTGGAGCTCTACTTCCCGGCCCAGTACGTGGACCAGGAGCGGCTGGAGACCTTCGACGGCATCCCCGCCGGCAAGTACACGGTGGGCCTGGGCCAGGGCCGCATGGGCTTCTGCGGCGACCGGGAGGACGTGCACTCGCTCTGCCTGACGGCCGTCCAGAACCTGGCCGAGCGGCACGGCCTGGACTACGCCCAGGTGGGCCGGCTGGAGGTGGGCACGGAGACGCTGCTGGACAAGTCCAAGAGCGTCAAGACGGTGCTGATGCAGCTCTTCCGCGACTCGGGCAACACCAGCGTGGAAGGGGTGGACTCCACCAACGCCTGCTACGGCGGCACGGCGGCGCTCTTCAACTCCCTTGCCTGGGTCGAGTCTAGCGCCTGGGACGGTACGTCGGGGCTCGGGGGAGATTTTTTTTGGGGGGGGGGGGGAACTCGACAGCGGCCCTGCGGCCTCAAGACAGTTGACAACTTGACATTGCTGGAAACGGAGGCCCTAGGGTCACAGTTATTAGGTTGACTTTTCCTTTTCCTGGCATTTGCTGCTGGCAAGGGGCCGATTTCATAGAGCCGCTTAAGCGTGAAAATCTGCAAAGCATGGAAAAGTCGTGATGTCCATTGATTTTGACCTGTTATCCACTCTCCGCTGCTTAGCACGAATCAACGGTGAAATTTTGGTTTGCAAGGTGATCCTACGAGTAACAATTTTTTTCTGCTTAAGCAAATTGTGGCGTTTAAGCGGCTCTGAAATTGGGCCCTGGTGTTTCCTGCTTGTAATCATTGTTGTACACGTGTTTGTCTCTTTAACTTGTGGTCCGTTCTTGTATCCATTATGTTTTTGTGAAGAATGCCGAATAGATAATAATAATAATGATAATAATCTCCCCTGCATATTAACCCTAGCTCTTTTCAGAGCCACACCCCTTCTTGAAAGAGAATTGCTACATGGTGTCACCGCAAACCTTCCACTTAGGATTTCCAAATTCCACCATGCAAACCATCAAGTCTTATCTAGATCTAGAGGGTTTGTTTTTTAAAGGCAGGCACAGTCGTGGGTATATAGGAGCCCACGCACAAACAGTAAAAAATGCTGGCACCGTTATGCCCAACACTTTCATCAAGAAATGTAGGCGGCAATTGCGAGATTGGTTCTGGTCAACACAATCTTTGATTGATGCACATGCATCTTCTTTTTTACAAACGACTTCTCATAAGAAAGGCACTCGTGAATTACACTGTGTGCAGTTTCATCGTGCGCAGCCCCAAAAAATTTCAATGCTTGAACCAAAGCCGGCAGCAAACCCCGGCACTATTAGCCCGCGGAATCTCGGGCATAGCACCGTGCTGCGGGCAAGTGTATCCCGAGAATTCCCGGGCTTAAGCAGTGGAAGTTGTTTAAAAAAAAAAAAAGGACGAATGAAATGGGTAAAAGATCCCAAACCTTCAAATACCACAACCGAGATCGGTAGGCCTACAAACACGTATACCGGTACATGTAGCCGTAAACTCGTCTCAAATCTGACCGAAAATAAGCAGAGTACCGGTAAAATTTTATACCGGTGGAGTTCCGGTTCAACCAGTTGGTTAATTCTACTGGTACCTGTAACTGTTTGCTTTTTTTGTTTGTTTTTTTGTAGGACGTTATGCTCTGGTGGTTGCGGGGGATATTGCCGTGTACGCCTCCGGAAATGCCCGGCCCACCGGAGGTGCTGGTGCCGTCGCCATGCTGGTAGGACCCAACGCCCCGCTGGTTTTGGAACGAGGTAGGCCGCCTGCAATTCCCCCAGCCCAGCTCGGTCGCCAAGATGTTGGTGGCCTTCCTCCTCCTTGTCTTACAACCCCCCTCCCCACACCCTCCCACCCCGCTTTTTTGCCTGAATGCAAAAAAAAAAAAAAAAAATTGTCCCTCAAAGGGACCGAATTTTCGATCATAGCAGGACCTTTCTCAAAGAGCCCAACGTTTCGATCCTAGCATATCCTATCATATTTTGTTTTATTTGTTATGATTTATTTGTGGCAAGGGGTTACATACAATGCCAACTACAGTGTCTCTCATTTTCTAGGCCAAAGGTTTGGATTTCTTCATGTCTGCCCCCAAGCCCCCAAGTCTCGTTTGTAAATTTTGCTTCCTAAACCCCCCCCCCCCTCCCCCCCCCCCCCCCGACATCCTGAAGCTCACAGAGTCGGGCATTTTTGTTTTGCGTTCCAGGCGTCCGTCACACCCACATGGAGCACGTCTACGACTTCTACAAGCCGGACATGGCCTCGGAGTACCCGCGCGTGGACGGCAAACTCTCCATCCAGTGCTACCTGGGGGCGCTAGACAAGTGTTACCAGGGCTACTGCACCAAGGCCGAGGCCCTTAAGCAAAAAGGTACGACCATAGGGACCAATTTCAAATAGGGACCAATTTCAATACATATTTGTTTGTTTTTTTATTATTAATGATTAAGCTTGAAATTTGTATACAGGGATGTAAGACTTCAGGAAATTTCTGGACTTCTGGAAATGGCGTGATTTTATTAATTTGTGTACCGGTATTAATTTTTTTTTTATAATAATAAAGGGAGAGGAGGGTGAGGAGGATGAGGGGAGGAGGAGGAGGGGAGGTACAGGAGGATGAGGGGGAGGTAGAGGAGGATGAGGGGGAGGGGGAGGAGGATGAGGGGGAAGAGGATGAGCGGGAGGAGGAGGAGGATGAGGGCGGAGAGGAGGATGATATGCTCTATTCCGATAGGTTTTTTTTTTTTTGCGATTGTCTAATTTTACAAATTGTTACTTTCTGAATTGAATCAAATGTTTGATTCTATGAGCCACGCTGCAATCTGGTCTGATAAGTGATTACCCTTTTTCGATTATTTTTATAGTGTGAAGAGTATCTGACGCTTTTTTAGGTTAAAAGTGCTGGTATTTCAGTTATAAATACATGCATAGTCTGATCAGAGGACATCCCACATTGCCAATACCCAGTCCTATTGAAGCAGATTGTATTTCAAACAGACAAACACCTGCTATGCAAACATCTCAGCGAGATCGCTGATAAGAGAACAATGGGACTGTCCTGCAGTGTTTGCACTGGGGGATGATAAGGGCCAGTCACTCCAGTGTGGTCGCACGATTGATCGGCCGATTGAGTCTGCCTTCAAGCAGGTCAGCCGATGCTTTATTGGAAATCTGTTGTCTGGCAACAAAAAGATGAACCTCCCTTAAAAGAAATTCCACAGCGACTCCACGAAATGAAGCCTTGGCCGCTGGCTTGTGCACGACTGTTAGTGAAAATACAAATTCGCAAAGAATTTTTAAATATGGTCAAAATTTCTTTGCGACAAGAAAAACTGTTTGCGACAATAATACAAGAAAAACTGTTTGCGACAATAAGAACTGTTTGCGACAATATGAACCGTTTGCGAACTTCCTCGCAACTGTTAACAAACCTTTTGCAACCCTTAACAAACCCTGGCGAAATCCCAAATTCGCTACGTTCACAAACGTTCACCGCTCAGTGAGATACCCCCTTAAGAGTTCCCTCCTAAATGCTTGGATCACTTCAATGGAAACTAGTCTGGCCCCTACTGAAAATTTAGCGACAAGACTGTGGTTGATTTTGGGGGTTTTTATACGTGTGATGGAAATGAAGATCCCCCCCCCCACCTCCCCTCACCTTGAGTTTGATCCAGGGATTTCGTAAAGGGACCTGTGATCACCAACCGACCGGGTTCCATCCTCAGTGTCACCATCCAAGGCCTCCCTTATCATTCCGATACAGATAGGGAGCTTTATAAAAAGAGAATGACATCATGCAGTTTGCCACATTCAATATTTAAAGAGGGCATTAAAGCAGATACCATCTTAAAACAAAGGACACCATCATGACTGTTTGTAGACTGGTTGTAATCATCCATAAGCCACATTGTCCTTGCAAATGAAAAAAAAAAGAGTTGCAGGATGCATTATCATAGATGATGTTTGCTTTGAGGAGAATGTAATTCAATAAGGTTTTGCACTTGCTCTACGTGATAAGCATGTGAGTGCTCAGTGCTTTGCCCGAAACAAATTCAGGCGGCTCGGGCGGGATTCGAACCCGCGACTCCTGCGTTCTAGTGCAGATTTCTTAACCACTTGACCACCGCGAGCTGGTCGAGGGCATGTGGCGGATTTGAATATTGTATAGCGGCGTGTACCTCGTTGCATCACAGATATAACATGATGTTTTATCTATACAGTGTACAAGGGTGCATTATCGTTTCAGTTCTGCATAACTTCACCTTCATTTGGTACTGATAGATAGTTTCCAAAAGGAGATCACTTCAAGGAGTATTTTGCCATACACAAATGTAGTTAACCTCAAGGGCGGGGGGGCTCTAAGCGGCAGATTTGATCGGTTCATAATTGCTTTGACTTATTGTACCACGGACTACAGTACAGTCCTGTCTGTTATTTTGAGAGTTACCATCACTTTGTCTATGTTTGGCATCATTTTATTTGCATGACCGAGACACTTCCACAGGATTTGTTCGAGTGTCTGGAAAAAGGTTGTATTAATAGTGCTACTGCTGCGCAAACATAAATAAAAGGCTCCTATCAGCGCCAAATTGTTTATTGTCTGCAGCGGTACAGCCCCAAAATAGGGATTTCTGTAGGGCCAGAGACTCTGCCTTTTGTCCGCAAAACTCAAGTGCTGATAGGCGCGCTAAATTAAGTCTGCTATCAGTGGCCGCAACGGAAAGTCAACTTTTTCTGGGTCATGCATGAAACGTGCCCCCACGTAAGGACCCTGTTGTATTACAGGCGAGATTTGAAGGTTAGCATGGCGAGAATAGCAGAAGGAGTAGGTTTGCGGTGACACTGTTCAAAATTCTCCTTTATTAGAATGTGTGGTTCTGAAAAGAGTTCCTCAGGTTCTTTTCAGAACCCCACATACTCACAAAAGATAATTTTGCATGGTGTCACCGCAAACCTACTCGAACAGGATCGAACATGGATTTCCACTTTGAATGTACTGTATGCAATCCAATGTCCGACTCCATGCAATTGCAAAGGCTGTCGAAGAATGTATGGCTCTTTGAATGAGCTCATTTTTGTGTGCCTCTCCTCTTCTCGCCAACAGAGGGCGACACGTCGCGTGTCACCTTGGAGAGGTTCGACGCCGTGTGCTTCCACAGTCCCTTCTGCAAGCTGGTGCAGAAGTCGCTGGCCCGGCTTCACCTCAACGACTTCATGAGGGACCCGGAGCCGGACATGTCCGCCAGCGGCCGCTTCGCCGGTCTGGAGAAGTTCAGGTAGAGGGTCATTCCATAATCTATGAACTCAACCAAAATCTCAAGAAATCTTCCATGGTGACCAACTCAAAATTTGGCTTGCAATTTTGTTTTTGAGAGCATCTGCATGGAAAACGAACAAATGCAAAAATGTCTTCTGCATCTTCTCGATCCAATTTCTTGAAAACGAATTGGAGTTACAGGTTAAAAGTATTTTGTGCCCAGAGATTCCGAATCAGGCATCAGAAATGGCCTATCTAGAGCGGTTTTTTTTTTAAGACTACTGAAACATTTTTTTGGTCAAACAAATGAAGGAAAAACCGACTGGGAACTTTTAAATAATTTTGAAAAAAAAGTTTCTGGCTGGAGCCTCCATATTTGTGACCCGGCACAGCATAATGAGGAATAACCCCACTTTTGAGATTTTGAGGTTTTCTAATGATGTGAAAGAGTATACCATTAGCTTTCAAATGATATCAAAATATAATATCCTCTAATACTTAAAATTTCCGAAAAAAGAAAAAAAAAGAAAATTTATTTGTATCGAATTGTGAAGATACTTTAACTTCAGGCGTTGCTTACTCAAAAAGTGTTTTGGAGGTATATTCCTCATGTCGTTGTGCCGGGTCACATTTGACTGTTTGAGAAGGCCACCATCCAAGGGCTGGATAGCTGGTGAGAGCGCTGGTACGCAAAACTAGAGGTCTCCGGCTCAAGTCCCGGTCCAGTCAAAGTTTTCTTTGCCATCTTTCCAAATTGTATTATTATTTTGTTCAGGGGCCTCAAGTTGGAGGACACCTTCATGGATCGTGATGTTGAGAAAGCCTTTATGACCAGCAGCAAAGAGATCTTTGCCCAGAAGACCAAACCATCCCTCCTCGTGGCCAACCAAGTAGGCAACATGTACACCCCTTCCCTCTACGGTGGACTGGTATCCTTCCTGGCAAGGTATGCACACTTTGACTGATCCATTGACTACACGAGGGTTGTGCACTCCCACCAGATGAGAACATTGAAAAATAATGCCTTTGAAAACATAAGTCTTAAGTTGCGATGAAAACATGCCATATTCCGTTGTACATTAAAAATCTCAAAACACTTCACAAATCACTAAATAAAATTGCAATTGCACAAGCACTAAGTAATCACAAAACCACAAATGGTAAAATAAATAATCAATTTAGCAGATCAGAAAAATATAAATAATGCCTTTTGAAAAGAATTTAAGTTGCGATTTATAATTCCATATTTATTGATAGTCCTCAGGAATACTGGAACATTTTCACATAGCTACTTAAAAGGCCCTAGATACAACATCAGTAAAGGTCAATAGATTGCCACAGTTAAACCATAAAACATTCCAAAAAAGCAATACTGCGAAGGTTTTTGCTCAAATGGTAATCTGAGAAATTAGGAAAATGCAAAAAACCGTCAAGGTTTATGCATCGTTCTTTAGTGTAAGAAATAGTTTATTACTCACGAGTCACGAGTAATAAACTATTTGTTGAAGATTGAGTGAAGATTTTTCGAGAAGTACAGCATCCCTGACCGTAAGATTTCAACGCGAGGATTCTGTCAGGACCATCTACAAACTGTGTAAATTGGAAGGAAATCTGTGGACACTGATGTTTCCCGGTCTTCCCAATGTTGTATTGGACCTAGGGTGTCGTCCGATTTAGGCGATTGAAGCTTTTGGGCCGTTTCCCATGTTCTCTGGTGGTTGTTTATTTCTTCGTTCAGCTGCTCCCTGGAGGAGTTGCCAGGGAAACGGATCGGCCTGTTCTCCTACGGCTCGGGACTGGCCTCCTCCCTCTTCTCCATCCGCGTCGGCGACGATGCCGGCCCGGGCTCGGCCCTCTGGAGGCTGCGGGCGGGCCTGGACGATCTCCGCTTCCGCCTGGACTCGCGGAGGAGCGTGGACCCGGCCGACTTTGCCGAGGCCATGAAACTCCGGGAGGACACCCACCATCTCTGTGAGTTCTCCCCCACGCCTCTCCCCCCCCCCTTGAACATTTTACGATGTGTGCAAATTTTGTCGCCGATTGCAAAGTGTTGCATCGGTGAGGCTTTTGCCTTAGGCAAAAAAGCAAAAACAAATAGTTGTGCTTCCCAGATGCGTCAGTCAGAAGCAATGCAACCCCGTAAATGCCGTTTATCTCCAGGGATCACACCCCAGGCTTCATTCAGATGCAAACAACCAATTGTAAACAGACGCCACAGCGCGCATTCTTCAGTTGCCTGATGAAGGTTAGCAGTTAGCAACCGAAACGTCGCCACCAGCAACGACACATCGCGTGATCCTTTCCACTTATCAACCAATTGTTGTTGGAAACCTGGCTACAGAAGCTCAGGGATCACAAAAAGCGTCAGTCAGAAGCAATTCAATCGCTGTCGTATATCTCCAGGGATCACACCCCTGCTTTCATTTAGATGCAAACAACCAATTGTTGTGAACTTGGCTACAGAATTTCTGGGATCACACAAAGGGTCAGTCAGAACAGAAGTAATTCAATCGCTGCTGTATATCTCCAGGGATCACACCCCAGCTTTCATTTAGATGCAAACAACCAATTGTTGTGAACTTGGCTGCAGAAGCTCTGGGATCACACAAAGTGGATGCAGCTTTTTTTCATTTTAAGCCAAACAAAGTCCTGTTTTCAATGAAGAACTTGGCGTCAAGTGCTATCTTTTGCATCCCTGACCCTCTTTCTCTCTCTCCCTCTTTCTCTATCAGGCAAGTACACCCCGGTGGGTTCCATCGAGGACCTCTTCCCCGGCACCTGGTATCTGACGTACGTCGACGAGATGCACAGGAGACGTTACGCCCGCAAGCCGGCCTCCGACCTACCCTCGCCGAGGGTGGAGTCTGTCCCCGTCTCCTCCCGGATAGATTCCATCGTAAGTACCCGACGCCCGGTGCACAAAGCCCCACTACGGAACTCCTTATGTCCGGATTCCTTTTGGAGAATGCCTCTGAGAAAGGTCCCGCTAGGATAGGATCAGTCAGGCCCTCCGAAATTCTTTATAATTTTGCATTTTGATCATATGAGTCAGTAAAGTAGTCCGCAAGGTTTTTCCATATTTTTTGGTTTTACTCTAAGTCGGTTTCCAACGTCTCCTGACAACGGGTAGAGTGCACACTGCCCGAATCTTTGAGTTACCGGCTCTTTTCAGAGCCGTACTCCATCTCAAAAGAGACGGCTCACATGGTGTCACCGCCAAATTTCTAATTTGTGCCTCCTCCATGCAAATTATTCAATCCTCTCTATTTCCATAAATTAACAAACAAAGAAAATGGCAAAGAAAAAAATCTGACCGGACCAGGATTTCGAACCAGAGACCTCTGGTGTTGCGTACCAGCGCTCTCTTACCGTCCGAGTTAACCAGCCCGTCCTGTTGTTTCCAATGTTCGTTATTTTTTTCCCTTTTCCAGAATCCCGCAACTGTCATGAAGAAGAGATCCGAAGAGTCGTACTCCACTACGTCGATGCCCAAATAAGGAAGGATTTGTAGGCGGGTCCTATGTTTTCTTGCTGAAAGCTTTGTGCTGTTGCCATCAATAACCTCATTCAGTGCCAGTGTATTCCACTAGTCTACAAAAAAATTAAATTAAAAGCTGCACAAAGAGTCACCTCTTATGGCACTTACTTGTGCAAATCCTCGATAAACATCATTCCATATTTTTGACCTTGGTCCCGTGTGGACCCAGCAATGAATATTTTACCCAAAACTTGGTTGTAAAGCCAAATTGGGTCTAAAATAATTACTAACGTGTCATTTGCAATAGCATCTAATCTTATTAATTGAAAAAAGGTGTGTGGTTAAATGCTGCAGTGTTTTATGAGGTGCAAGCATAAACATACCGGTACTGGGTTTGTGCGGTTCTAAATTGAGACCATTATAACTTTTTTTTAATTTATATCATAATCAATTGTAATCAACAATATCATTAATCCCTGAATATTGTGCACCTCACACTGACCACAAAATGAAGCACCATTTTTTTTTTCTCGTAAAAAGGCACCCCCACTTTTGTTCAGTGGAATATGCCACACTGGCAGAGATGGCGCCAGAAGTGTCTGGCTCCCAGACCCCTTTTCATGCTTAATGAGTGCATCACAGGTGGCCTGCCTTTCCTCTCCTCGATAAGCCATTTTTTGTATGAAGCCAAAGTTTCCGAGTAGAAACTTGCCCTTGTCCATCCGACCGGAGACACTTACACGGTCACAATTGATGTCCGTGCATTCCGTGGACGGGTTGTTTTTTGGGGGGCCGTTGCCGTCTCCAATCAGGGGACGGCATGCCTCTGATTGGTGGGCTGTGGCATGTGGATTGGACACTGGTTTATCAGGGGGGCGGATGCGGTGGGCAGGGCACGATTGACAGATCCCAGGGGAAGGTTGGTGGGTGTGCTGCCTGCCTTGTTTTTACCTTGGTTCCACGTCCATCCCCAATGTCCCGGTCAATATTGCATCCATTGAGTTTAATATAGATTGCTCTCTTTCCCACGGCGAACAAAGCAATAATGATGTTCCAGCCAACGTCTAGCGAGCAACTTCTCTTCTTATATCAAAAATTAGAATGGGATGACATTTTGATCCTAGCAGGACCTTTCTCTGCCTTTGAGAAAGGTCCTGCTAGGATCGAATAGTCAGGCCCTCCTAGCCGCTGAATTTTTGTCAGTGAGCAGTTTGCAACATGTTTGCATATACCATAAACTTCACTTCTTTACCTTTTCATTATGCACAAGCTCTTTTCTATTAATATTATAGTGTAGGCGTGTTGTTAATGTGCAACAAACAAAATGGTGTGGTTCTGCAATCTGCACCATGGAATGTTACACTTTAACTTTAAAAGCTCCAGAGGGTTATCAGAAATGAGAAATGATTTGTTTTCTGCCACCGTTTGGGTAATGGTTTCTCAAATAGACTTCCAACTTGATTCCCAATGGTGCTGATGGCACCTTGTGTGTGAACAGAGAAATGATGGCGGCCATTTTTTTTAATGGCCGTTGAGGGTCATTTACCCTGTCCAGTTTAACACTTTCTTCATTCTTGAGATATTATTCGTGATTACAACATTTTCCCTGTCTGTGCAAGCATTATCCAGAGTGCAAAGTCCAAGTTTTATTTTCAATACGTTTGAAGAAACCACAGTTAAAGGAAGATAGTTTATTTTTTGCAGTAGCTCCTTTCAGATTTTATTTTGCAAATAATTATCACAGGCGTATTCTGGACAATGCTCAGGTGCTTGGCTTAAATCACTAATACACACCATTATGCAAATTGTATAAGTTTCCCAAAGTGAAAGTGGTTTTGTCAAAATTTTATGGAAGTGCTGAAAAACCATTTTCTTTGTATTGTTTCTTTTGGAAAGTGATAAAAATGAAAATTTTGAAATTCTTGCCGTGAGTATTGTCAGGTAGCATTGATAACAAGCCCTGAAATGTTACAGCTGGGTTTTTTTGTGAGGACTGAGGATATACTTTGTTCAGAATGCATTTCAGTTTCTTTCAACATCACCAAAAATGAATTATCTCGAAGAGTACCTGAAACCCTTAGAAAGTCTGCCAAATTTTATTTTTTACATTTTCCAAATGATTTTGAATACTGTCTATTGAAAACGAAATACAAAATGAATGAGTACTCCATTTTTAACGTGTCAGTTACCCGGCCACAGTTTTAAAATCCACATTGATATCAAAATGTCTGCAGTGTAATACTGTCATTTCGTTTGGCATTCACACTTTCTGGTTGTGTTCTTCTTTTTCAAGTTGTAACTCTCAGAAAGGAAACCGATTTTAAACCGTGGCCAAAATTTATGCACCGATGTAGACACCGAAAATGTATAGCATTATAATAAATTTTATGATGATAATAGTATATAATAATCATTCAGATTGCATTACATATTAATCTTGTCTGTATGTTTGTCTGTCCGTTTGCTACAAAAATAGGACGCCCTGGGAGTTTGTTGTTTCTGTGTAACCTTAGAGAGAAATTAGAAATTACACCGGGATCACTGGGTAAAAGGAAACCCCGAGAATGGCCTTTTTAAAAAGGGGTTTTTGTTATACCAAAAAACTGTTCGATGTCATAGTCGTCAACGCAGAAATGTGTGGCAAATAATGTCTGGAAAGTGTTCAATAAGACTACATCTGAATCTGTTTCTGCTCAAGGTTGCAGCACACAAATTCCATCCAAGATGGCTCCGCCGAGCTGATTATCATAAAGTGTGGAGCCACAACTTCTTCTTTTTTTAAATAAGGGGTCTGTGGAGGCTAACTAACAGATACATTGTAGAATAAGTGAACCCTAAGACAACCTGGGGATTCACTCTTCAATTCGATGTGTAATTTGAACCACATCTGGCTGTAAATGTGGCCCTGTTTGGCTGTAGAAGTGGAGGGGCCCTTCCCCAAACCTTTGAAGAAATTCGGCTTGGACGGCTGCACGTTTTGGGGTTGTTCTTTTCTGGGGGTAATTAGCAAAAAATCTAATCGGCTAAGGGCACAACAATTGCAAAGAATCTGAGAGATGAATTGGTCCAAACTGCAGTTGTTAGTATAACTACAAGAACTGAGAAACTTCTGGGTGTGGAATAATTGGCTTTGAAAGGGAGTGTTTTTGTACAGTGTTCAA
Organism: Luidia sarsii; assembly: GCA_949987565.1. Taxonomy (NCBI): domain Eukaryota; kingdom Metazoa; phylum Echinodermata; class Asteroidea; order Paxillosida; family Luidiidae; genus Luidia; species Luidia sarsii. The sequence goes on from OX465113.1 coordinate 14,709,253, forward strand.
TGGCAGCTCGATTTAGTGTTCTGCAAACTCAAGAGCTCCACGAACAGCAGCTACAGCGCCCTCTATAATATAAAACTAGCGCAAGTTAGTTTCGGTGCTCATGCACTTCTTGACGGAAGTAATGTGCGCAACGTGAACGTCGAGTCCAAAACTTGTCAGAATCACCTCTCGTTTCAAGGAGAAAAGGATAAGTTCCTGGTGTTTTTGGCATGTTTTCTCAACAATAGTCCCTCCTTTGTTCAGGAGGAAGTAACATCTTTTGCTGTCTGACAGTGGAAGACTGAATTTTATCAACATTTCAAGGCTTTATCGTGTTGAGTTGAATCAGACGACAAGCGCGCAATGTGCTCCCAATTTTTGCCGCCCAACTTCGAAAAAGTTCGTTTCGGGCCTGCGCAGTATGAAGGTAAGTTTTGATTTTACCTCATGGAAACTTTGTCATTCTTTTTTTATTATTATTTAGCCCGTTTTCCCGCTTCATGAATGAATGTGCACAGCTCTGCTGTATGGCCAACAATTTTCATAATTTGTTTTCATTCGCATTGAGAAAAGACATCACTTTCACGACATTGTTTTTGTTGTAGTTCGATCGAAGTACTTATCTGTGCATGTGTTCCATAAATTCAATCCCTGACAAAAAAAATGCCTGTCTACACTCCAAAGCCCGCTCCGAAGTGGAAAGAGTTCCATATTATTTTAAACAACACTTGACTCTAAATTGTTCAAAGCTTCTCATCTGAATAATTCTCTGTGTATATTATTTTCAAAGTAAACATGATAACTGACTGGGAAAAAACTGACTGGGATTTTTAAAACAATTTTTGAAAGATGGCAATGAAAAAAAAAATTCATTAAATTCATCCAACTGGTACATTCCCCAGTCCTAGCCAAGACAGTAAATTATTTTAGTGGTTGGATGGGAAGGCCCCAAACTTTAAAAGCTTGATAGTCGAGGTCAGCCAATTGCTCCAAGCAACCACCTCTGCTGTGGTTGGAGCATACAATATTCCAGTGTCAGACAAATTTTCCGCTTTTTACAGTTTTTCTAAAATTTAGAGGGCCTGACGTTTCGATCCTAGCAGGACCTTTCTCAAAGGCATAATGACAAGGACAAAACAGATACATGTACACGAAGGAAGGGGGAGAGAGTGAATAGGACACGGATGAGAAACAAAGGACAAAGAGTGAAGCTGGTAGGGAGAGATCAGAGGGAAGGGCAAGGGGTAGGGTAGGGATTAGTGAGAGGAGGGGGAAAGATCAAAGAGAAGGGCAAGGAGTGGGGTAGGGATTAGTGACAAGAGGGGGAAAGATCAAAGAGAGAAGTGTGAAGGACTGAACACAAAAGAAGGATTATCAGAAAGCTGCATGGTGTTAGTAGTCATTACCCTCCTGGATGTTGAGACCATGTGGTTGAATAGTCCGTTTTCAGTTGACCTTTCCTTTGTTTGTATTCAAATCCTTGTAAGTTATATAAAAGTAATGCTTGCATCTCTTAAATTTTACAGGTGATATACCGATGCCTGTTACAGTGTCAGTGTTATGTGCAAATGCTGTGACAGTCCTATGATCAGTTGGTGACAATGGCCTGGACAGTGATTTGTATTGTCCCTGTCATCCTTGTCAGTCTTTCCTTGTTGTCTCAGTCGGATGAACAACAAATGTTTCCAAGACTGACACAGATTTACCCTGTTGAGGTGAGTATAGGAGCATTCAGATACCATATACTGTGCACAGTCTTTGCAACTGCATGGGGTCATGACCCTGCAGGAAACCTACACATGTACATCATACCAAAACCATACTTGTTTTCTGAACTGTTGACCCCAAGGAGGTCATGATCTCCCATTCTGGTTGAGTTCACTTCTTTCCTGCTAATTTTGAGGAACCGCAGACCATTGTACAATATGGCACCACCACTGGCACCATTCACATTAAAGATTTTATAAGCTTGAAGATTAAATTTAGTATGTTGAAGTCAAAATTTTCATTTTTGTTTACGAGACTAGTATTTGTATCATTAGATCTAAATGTATACAAGGGACTGATGTTTTGATTCTGTAAGGACCTTTCTTAACTTTAGCTAGACCTCTCTTTTTTTAATGCTTCAGAAAGAACATGTCCAGAAGTTCATATTCCAGTCAGGTCAAACGATTCAGCTCAAGACATTGGCCATGCGACCAGCATTATTTGGTGAGTGGTGAAACATCTTAAAAATCTGGGTGGTTTTTTTTTTCATTTTAAAATGCAGTGGGACCTTTCTCAAAGGCAGTAAGCATTTTGAGTAAGTGCCCTATTTAACCTTTATGAGAAGTCCTCTGAGTATATAAAACTCATTTTGGAAGATTTGTGTATATCAGGTCATCCCAGTCAGCAAGCAGCATGCAACATTATTTGCTTTACAAACATTAAATAGTTTTGAACAGGGTCTTGTAGTAGGCATGGTTAAAATTCTTCTGACTTGCACCCCCATTAAAGATATTTGACTATTTGGGAAGGCCTGTTTAAAGGCCCAATACAACATTGGTAAAGGTCAAAAGATTGCCACAGTTTGTGTGTTAAACCATTAAACATCCCAAAAAAAGCAATCCTGCGAAGGTTTTAGCTTAAAGGCCCTACACACCATTTGCACGAATCCAAATTTCGACCTGACGAATTTTGTTAAAGTAACTTACTCAAGTGGAAGTAAATACCAGTAGGAGACACACTGTGAAGTTTTAGCTCTTGGAATGATTCAGTTTTCCTAAAAAAGGGAATTTTGTACGATTTTAAAAAGGTAGTTTATAAACGACCTTTTCGAAAAAGCCATGCTTACCGCCCTCTATTGTCTGGATATAGTTAGCCTTTCCGTATTCCTATTCGTGAACGGTCAAAATGTGTGCACGCGCGCGGGGACCGTGGGGGGGGGGGGGGGGGGCAGAAACGTTTGTATAGCGCTACATGTGCTGTACACTACAGTACACACATACACGTCATGTACTGTACTGTACATGTGTACGTACGTTGTCGTGTAGGCCCTATACTTATGTGACGGACCCGCATGTGGCAAAGTTGCATAGGTACATGTAGGTCTGTGTAACTAAAAGTAAAACTCAAAAGTTGAAGTCTGTAAAACAAGGATCAGGAACAGCGGAAACTTCGGCGGGGTTCCGCAGGACGGATAGTTCTGTCCCCTGTTTCGAAAAGAAGATCTGTGAAATATAAGCAGGCAAGGTATCGTGCGAAGCACGCAGCAGAAATCAAAGCAAAACGGGAGGCGCCATTCATGATTCAGTGTGACCGATACTGTCAACAAGCGTCAGTCGGAAATAGTCCGAGCATCCGAGTAACTTGGACCCGACAATCACCCTTTTTTATCGAAAATTGGAGGGCCGGTTGACCCGGCCTTCCAATTTTCAAATTTCGATAAAAAGGGTGACTTAATTGTTGAGTCCAAGTTATTCGGACTAAGTCGGACATGGGTCGGCCTGCAAGAACGGCTGCAGTGCAGTGATAAGAATAAATTTGGCGTAAATGGTCACCATCGGCATCACCATCACTCAGCATTATGAATGACGACTCTTGCAAGTGAGTACTCCAGCCAAATTTCCCCCATAGCCACTGTACTGCAGTACATTAGTTTATAAGTTAAATCTAATATTATTCAGCCCTTAGATTTGCAAATTAGTGGTCGGCCTAACACTGGATTTTTTTATTGTCTTTGGGGAACCCCGTAACTATTCTATGAAGAGAAGAAAATTACACTGTTACAGCCAAGTTTCTCAAATTTTTCCCAGAAAGTATTCTGTAACGACCTTTGAAATATCCTATGCCTCCATGTTTAGACAATGTCATTTTCAAGTGTTTGAATCTAGTGAGAACATCGTAAATGGAATAGTTTCTCAAGTAACAATTACTGTACCCAACATTTGGAAAACATTGCAAATTTGTAATGATTGAATATGAATGTAAGGCCGTACAATCATAATTTCATATTACATATGTATCAAGGGTTAATTATAATATTGTAATAATTGCTACTTTAGAATCCCCATTCCTATTCAGTCAGAGTAACTTGGACCTGACAGGTCACCCTTTTTTCATCGAATTTTGAAATTCTGAGAGTCGGGTGACTAGTCACCCGACTCCCAAAATTTCAAAAATCGATGAAAAAAGGGTGACCTGTCGGGTCCAAGTTTCTCGGAATATTCCTATTATAATACAAGAAAATTCTACTCAATTTGTTAACAAATGACATTTCCAAGTGGTTGAATCTGGTTAGCAGCATCATAAATGGAACTGGGATTGAAGAGTAACAATTTTCATTTTTTTTTCATTTTTTCAATTTCAATTTTTATTTTAATGTAAAGTTGGTTAAGTGTGCTGGATATTGATAAACGTTCAACAATTGTTTTACAGGAGTCATTCTTCAGGCCCTGGACCCCCAGGATCAAGTCATCAAGACAACCTTTTGCCACCTCAGCCCCTGTTGATTTTTCTAGTGCCCCAGTAAGGTAAGTCCTTATAACATTACAGGCCAATTTCATAGGGAAAGAAACTTCCAACAATTCCCAGGAATGTACTCCTAATTTTTGAGATTTCTTCTGAAAAGAGGGTCATTTTAACTACTACACTTGTGCAACTGCAAGTTTGGGGTTATGGCCTATGTTAATCCCAGAAAATTTCCGTGTAAGCAAGTTCAATGAAAAGTCCAACCATTAGGGCTATAATTCCCAGATTTACCTGATTGAAAGGAGGTTACCTGCACTGTGCAGCAACTCATTTCATCATGAGGGAACTTACACACGTAGTAGCTGAATTATTGAATTTGTAAATTGCTTTCCAATTCCAAATATTAAACTTTACAGACAAAACCGAGACTCAACAAATCATCACTCTTTGTGTTTACTTACCCTTTCATCTTTCCCCTCATGATCTTTCTTTTGTGTTTATTATTTTACCCTTTCATCTTTCCCTCTTTGATCTTTCTTTTTTAGTGATTGTTACCTAAATTATCTTTCCCCAATGTGATCATTCCCCACTCCATGGCCTTCCACTTGTTCCCCCTAGTCTGTCCACCAGCTTTCCCACTTGGCCTCATTTTGTCCTCTGTCATCAGCTGCTTTCTTTTCCTACACTGTAGGCCTATCTGTTTCTGTTATACTGTCTTCGTAATTTTGCTTTTGAGAAAGGTCCTACTATACTAGGATTGAAACATCATGCCCTATAAGGTTTTTTTATGTAATTGTCATTGGTGCTTGAAGTTGACACAACCAGCTGTCAATAACTCTTATATATACAGCTTTATTTATAAGATTAGTTTATCTTAAAATTTAGTGGGCCTGACGTTTCGATCCTAGCAGGACCTTTCTCAAAGGCAGCTTCTGCCTTTGAGAAAGGTCCTGCTAGGATCGAAACGTCAGGCCCACTCAATTTTAAGATTTACATTTTGGTAATTTTAGTCAGTAAGCAGTTTGCAACATTTTTGTATATCACCTTAAGATTAGTTTATGACAGCTGACACTTCCTGGCATGCATAATTATGTGAATCACCAAATCTTCAAAATGTTTCCATTTTATTTTTTGCAGCATAAGCGTTGACTACCAACATGATGGGGACTTTGTCTGCTTGGAGGATGCTGTTTCTGATGAAGGAGACCTGGATGAGACATGGGAGCCTGTTGTCTCATTGAAGAGCAGGTAAGGCGCTACAGCTCAAACACTTCAAATACATTGTTTTTGAAATCACAGAGGGTCGTTCTCTGTAATGTGGTTTGCCACAATGCTACTTGTTTGTTATGGTAGCGATTGAACTGCATTTGTGTTGTTTCATGCTTGAAGCTAAACTTGGTAAGATGCTATCGCACATGCAAACATTTATACTCAAACATAAGAATCATGACATGAAGCTTTAACATAAAGATAAACATTTTTGTTTCTAATTTGCATGAAGTCATTTCCTTTGCTCCAATCTTTGAAGATTTGCTTTCTATTTTTGTATAAAATGTTTGGCTACTTTTCACCTCTGACATTGGTGTCTGAAATCATATTTTTGTTGGCCACAATAATTGTGTTAATTTTCCACAAGCAGTCTGATGATCATGATGACATAAGAAGCAAGCTAAATAGTAATAATAATTTATAACTTAATATTGTTCGTCTTTTGTACGATTGAAATAGTCAATAGTCAATTTAGTAGAAGCGGTATTTCGTAACTTTCTTAAACATTTTGTGATTTTTTTAGGGTAAATCCAGATGGTTTGGATTATATGGCAACCAGTGAAGAGGTGTATGGAAGAGATGAAGAGGCAGATGATGAAGAGACTGGGACAGAAAAGTCCTTCACAAGGAGTGGGCTGCACCGGGTTTTGAATAAATGTGAGGGCGCGGAGCAGACCAAGCTCTACATAATAACGGAGACAAGGTGGTGGGGGCTGAACAATCAATGTCAGTAGTATTTCTCTCAGCAGCTTGAAATAGAAGATCTCTTGCTTCTTCCAGGTTCAAACGGCCTATGTTATCCTGTAATGAACCCTAAACAACATTGATAAATTGTTCAAATAATCATGCCAAACAGACGTGTTTTGTTTTAAAAACTAGACAGTCATTTGTAGAACTAGAATTATAAAAAAATAATGTGATGAAAACTGATGAATCATTTTTAAACTTAGGGACTAAGCAAGGCTAAGACATTCATCAGCTCCCATGCTTATCACCGGTTTCTAATTTCCACGTAACAACATCAATTAAAATGTACATGTAGGCCTACAATGAAAAAAGGACATTGGCTTTGTAGGGGTGTTTCACACACATTAGTGCTAATACACATTACACGTTGATAATATTTGTGTACTGTTGTAATTGTAAATTTGAGTACTGTATCTAAAAAATAGCTGTGTGCGTTAGCGTACTCTCAACCTTTGTCATAGTTAATCGGCCTTATCAACCACTTGTTGGCCTTGTGCAACAGGTTGAAGATCCCCTACCCGTTGTTGTAGGGCTTCTTTATCCTCTCTCTCCTCTTCCTGTGAAATTTTTCTCTATTACCAGATGCCCTACTTCCTCTCCTACCCACACCCCTTGCTCTTCTATTCTAGAAGGAATAGCAACCTGACAACAATGCATATACATGTACATGATGTAAACTGTAAATAAAATTGACAAGACACTTTGTAAAAAGAAAGTAACTTGAATCCGTCCATCACTTACTGTACTATGATTATGTAGAATATGTACTTCAAATTAAACTTACGGGTATGCCTCAGGTTAGTCACATTTTGGTAAAATCTATATTTATTTTATTGCAAACCTACATGTATCTAGAATGAAACAAACCCTGGATCAGATTGGAGCAGTCAGTTCAGTCACATAATTATGTACAACCAAAACCAGCTACATGTAATTGCACTATTTATGGACATGCCTTACTCTGCATCAGTACCTACAACAAAAATATGAATGGACATGTTGCGGACGTGGAGGTAAACATTATAACGCGGTGGATGGTTGTTGCTAGGTGTTTCTGCAATGGATGACTGTAGAGAATTAATAACTAATCCTGCTTGCATTCTTTCTCCAGCCAGCGGATTAAGTTACAGACTACAAACCCATTAATGACTCATAAATATTTACTGGTCAATGACCGGAGACAGTTTCAAGATGTGCAGTTGACCACAATATTCATGTCACTCGGATAGTCACTTTTGCAGGCATGTTAATGTTTTTATTTGTAAATGTCGACAAAGGTGATCCTTAGGCAAAATAAATAAACTGGTATCAAGCAAAAAATCACATGGCCTGCCGGCCGCGATATTTTTTTCCGTACCATATAAACGCTATCGGCCCATATGTTTGTGCACAAAGAAAGTACATGTACATTGTACATGTACATGTACATGTACACGTATGAAGAATTGAGTCTCTCAGACGGCGCCGGTTGCGGGACGCAAGTGAACGACGAACATGTACGTACATGTACAGTACATGTACAATGTACACAATGTACATGTACATGTACTGTACATTGTACAAACGAACGACGTTTAGGTTGTTAATTTTTGCCATGGCAAAACAATAATAATATAACGACACAGCGAGAACACATCAATTTCACATATAATTCATTACCCAACGTTATTAATATTTTTTCTTGAGCATTTTCAACTTCAATTTCGTTGATACTGCCACTGCCAGATACCGGTTGTGATTGATAACACCATGATAACACGTGTCCAGATTTCACACACACGTATCATATGACACCGTGGAAATATGATTATACTTGATTAAAATAAACAAACATGACACAGGTTTGACATTTTATGTGAAATTCAGACAGTTTTTCTGTCAAACAGGTCTTGGAAAAAACACGTGAGTTCGATCAGACTTTTGCACGGCCGGCCATGTACAGTACGTACGTCCATGTACCAAAACAACCAAAGACCAAACAACGCACGGTCCATACACAGCTAGCTACACATTCAGTTACCGTTGTGTGCAACGCCGCGTGCAGTGCATGCATTGAAAGCAACAGGACACTCATTATGCAGCGGCTGTGGCCATGTGGTGACCTTCGAAGCTCCTGGCAACACAGAGCTGGCCAGATGCCTTATCATATCGGATTACATTGGCCGATTTGGAATTCGGAAGTTTTACGGTTAAACGCACGGTGGCGCTATTTAAAATTCTGCTATGTTCATTTTACGATCCTCGAAGCTGACACAGTCTGAAGAAAAAATGAGTCAGTTTTTCACCATTTTCTCGCGACTTGGTTGACGGATTGAGCTGAAACTTTCACAGGTGTGTTATTTCATGCATATGCTGGATTAGACAAAGTATGGACGCGTTTCTAAGACCTTTACCAATGGTGTGTAGGGCCTTTAAATGGTGATTTGAGAAAGTAGAAACAGGTAAAAAAAAACGTCACGGTTTTTGCACCATTCTGTAGTGTAAGAAATAGTTCATTGCTTGCGAGTAAACTATTTGTCGATGTTTGATTGAAGATTTCTAGGGAAGTACAGCATCCCAGACCGTAAGATTTCAACATGAGGATTATATCATGACCATTATTTTACAAACTGTGTAAATTAGAAGGAAATCTGTTGACATTGATGTTTTCCGATCTTCCCAATGTTGTATTGGGCCTTTAAAGACTGGATAGATCAGGTTGTAAAGCTTTGGTATGTTAACCCAGAAGCAAGGGCATTTATTGAAGTTCAGAGCCCAATTTCATAGAGCTGCTTAAGCGTGAAAATCTGCTAAACAAGATTAATGTCTTCACTGGTTCAAACAAGATTGCCGACCAAATTTCACTCGGTGCTTGCCGTACTTCATGCTTAGCATGAACTTCAAGTGGAACTTGGGCTGGCAACCTGATTCTGTTGAGGAAGGTTTTTTGTGCTTAAGCAAATCTTGCTTATCTCAAGACCCTATCTTGTCTTAATCTTGCTTTATCTAAGCGTCCTATGAAATTGGTTCCTGGTCTAGTCAAGTTTTCTTTGCTGATTTTTTTCTCCCTTTTTTGTCTTTTGGAAGTTCCTTGTGACTGAACTGAGCTGTGAGAATGTGTGTAAATCAATGCAATTTATGTATTCCTTGATTGTGGACCTTTGTTGTGCAAGATTGTCACAAAAATCATCCTTACTGTCACAGAGGTTGCCGGGTTTCTCTCGGCCGAGGAGTGCGATCGCATCCAGCGCCTCGCCTTGGAAAAGGGGCTCTATCGCACCACCATCAGGCAAGACGGAGGGGAGGAGGAGGACGAGGAGGATTCCTTGAGGGAACTCTTCTTGAAGATGGACACGGACCAAGACCAGGTAGGCCCGACCGTAATCCGTATAACATCCTAGCAAATGACTTCAACACAAACCTCAGTTTATGTGGCTAAAGAATGGCAGAAAAATGACAAAAAATAAATCCTGTGGGAAGCTGGGAACACATGGTAAACTATTGCGTGCTCGATGTAAAACTAACAGGCCGAAAGAAGTTGCAGAAACTGCCTGCTTATTGATTAGCCACGGTAACTTTACAGGGCCAGAGAAAAGTGCTGTGGGAACAGTCCCACAGTGTAAAACTACTGCGGGCTTGCTGTTTCACAGCAGTCCCCTATTACATCACCGCTACACACTCATCCCTCGTTCATACACGAAAATTGGTGTGTGGTACCCAGACTCTATCAGCGCACTGGCTACTCAAGCTATTCTCTCTGTCTACACTGCTGCACACACGACAAACAAGTCTCATGATCATAATACACATTATTCCTGTTGTGAAAGATGGCAGATATGGTTGATTTTATCCGGGTTTTCTTTAGTGTTGGAGGGCCTGTGGAAGCGATACCAGGTGACCGTTTTATTTCTTAGTTTCCTTTATTTGTTTGTATTAATAAATTCTGATCTTTCTAGTCAGTAATTAGCAGTTTGATTCCTACATATCTTTTTTCTATTTCAAGTGTAAAGAAATTTTTGCAACACCATGGGAGCTGCAAAGCGTCCCTAGTCTCAATACCCTTGCGAGCACCGCTCTGATTTTATGGCCTGCTATATTAACCAATCGTAGCCAATGCATATTGCAAGGTCCTTGCTTTATGGTTAAACCGGCTAAAACCCACTATGGAATATAGCAAAGAACAAGGTAAGTGGTCCTAAAATGTTTCTGGCATTTTTTGTTCCACGGGTCACCAGAGAGGCAGCGTCACTGAATGGGAAAACACCATCCTCTTTACAAACTTTTCACCGGACATTTTGGACTCATCATCGGTTTCTTCTTTTGGACAAGGTTTTGGATGTGCACGAAGTGTTGGAAGCCCTCGACGGAGGGGTCAACGCCTTCCTCAGGCCCGAGGATGTCTTGCAGATGCTTCAAGATCTCCGCCTGGACCCAGATGGGGACGGAGCCCTGAGCATGGAGGAGTTCACTGCCATCGACGATGCGCAAATGGAAGAGGTGATCAGAGAGGATCAAGCTTTATATACGTCCCTCCATACATAGAGGGATATATTGGCCGCACGAGCACTGATGGGTCTGTCTAATGGCCATGACAGACTAGGCAATATGTTCTTGCAGGCACTGCACTGCATGTTAAGAGGAATCTATCAGTTGCACAGAGGACATTTTTTGTTCTTGCATTGTCTCAATATCCCCCCAAACAAGTGATCTTATAGTGTGGAAAGTCAATGCGTTTCTCTTTACAGAATGCATTTGATGTGTCTTTTCTCTGGCACGGCCCTGAAAAAGGTGCACTCAGTCTGTGTGTTAAAGAAATGTATACGGGATTTTTTTGCAACAGACATGGCCAAATGCATCTGACTGGTGCCCAACCCAACCCCACTAAAGAGAGTTGACTTCTTGGGGAAAGCCTTCAATCACCCACAGACTGGATGATTCCGCCGGTAGAGAGCTGCTGGCATCTGGAATTCTGGATCTACACAGACCTTATTACATTCTCAATCTAGATGTGAAGAGCTTACTGGATCCAATTCTCATCACTTTTTTTGGATTATAGATCAGAGATTGGACGGCAAGACACAGTCAGGATGAGAGCAGACTGAATCGAGTCAGCCGGCAAGCCTGGCTGTCTCAGGAGGAAGGCACTGATGACAAGGTTCTAAGTGACCTACAGAAAAGGTAAGTGCTGTTTAGCATCAGTCATCACCCCAAAATTCATCTTGACCACTTACAGTTTTAGCCAGAGTCCTTCAACTTAAAAATGTTGCAAAGTACTTACTGACTCGAACAACTGAGCTTAAAATTTCCATAATGACGAGGGCCTCACATTTCTATTCAAGTAGGACCTTTCTCAGAAGCAGAATGATAGAGGCCCTGCATTTCAGAGAAGTTCTGCTAGGATAAAAGCCTCCATCAGACACAATATGTGACCCGGCACAGCAATTCTAATGATGTGAAAGAGTATACCATTAGCTTTTAAATGATATCAAAATATAATATCCTCTAATATTTACATTTTCCGAAAATACCAAAAGAAAAATTTATTTGTAATCGAATTGTGAAGATACTTTAACTTCAGACGTTGTTTACTCAAAAAGTGTTTTGGTGGGATATTCCTCATGTCATTGTGCCGGGTCACATATAGTTTGATTACAAACCAATTACCCTGAACTCATCCCATCCTGGCAAATTTTTCGAAACCTTCTGTTTAGCAGCCCCAAAATATCACTACAACTTGTTGACCAAGTGCCTCTCTCGATCAGTTTCTTCAATCAAAAGTTGCAGAATCTTGGTGTTTTTTTTCCATCTGCACATGAATCTCAGAGTTGATGAACTGCTGGGCCTTCCAAGTGGAATCGTGAAGCACAGTGAAAATCTTCAGGTGGGTATATCCGGGAACTGACTGCAGCCATCGATTCATGGCAGTGGGTGTGGCAAGCATCAGTAACTGTCTAGGAGTCTGGGAACTAGACTGATAGACCGCCCTCTTGCTTTGACCTCATTACTTAAATGTTACTGAAAAGTTTGTTGATGCATCCACTTTGTGTGATCCACGAACCGCACGCTGCAGCCTGTGTTAAGATTATCATAACGGTGATGTAATCCTTTGTGATATACTGCAGTTAATTGCTAAATGCTCCAGGTTGGCATTCTCACCTAGCAAAGACAATCAACAACTGGGTAAGAACCTCACCCAAGAGCTGGATAGCTCAGGTGGTTAGAGCTAGAGCGCTGGTGCATTGAACCAAACCCTGGTCTCATTCGACTCTTTTTGCTTCTTCAAAAGATAACTTGTCAAATGTTTTATGATTCAGATTTTGTGCAGTCGATCCCCCAAATGGTGGAAACCAAACACGGTTGTGGAATGTAAAGAGGCAGGAAGTGTCATGGTTTAGGCATCCCCCCCCCCCTCTCTCTCTAACACACCTAAAATGTCTTGCTTTCAACTCTTCGCCATCCGTTGTTCGCGATATGAATACTGTAAAAGCTCACTGACCGAAACTGGCGAGGGAATTGCAGATGCCATTCACCCTGACAATATCTCACAGACACCTAATGGCGCTGGCTTTTCTAAAGTGCTTCCCATCTCCCCTGCATCCGCAAGTGAGCCAATCCGTCAGCTCCCATCCCGCCGTTCCTATTGATGTTCAGTAATTTATTGCCCCGCGCATTGCTTGCAGGTGGTCCACTATGAGCCAGGGGGCCATTTTCATTCTCATTACGATTCGGAGGAAGTGGACCCTGGCCGGCACTGCTCTCACACGGCCGCACTGATCCCCGGCGAAGACAATAGCAAGACCACACTGCGTCTCTGCAGGTGAAATCTTGGAGCCCAGATTTACATAGCGATGCTGTTTCATCATCAATGAAGAACAACGTCAGGCCACACATGATGACAACATTCCATAAAGCGTCACAGTTCTTTTTTTGTCAGTCGACAAAGGAAATGGCCCTAACTCTGTGTGACTTGGGCTGATGACTCAGGGATTAGATTTTCAATCAACCCCCTTTTCCCTATGATGTGCCACTATCCATGAAATATTCATCAGTCAATTAGGCCTATAAACAAAGTCGAGGGCCTGACGTTTCGATCCTATAGAAGGACCATTCTCAAAGACTTTAGGACTTCCCTTTGTTTACAAGATCTCTCGGTTTTTAATGTCATTCTAGCATGCAGGCAATTTGTTTCAGTATTGCATTGCTTTATTCAACAAAGGAGATTTGTTCCTGACCTTTTCTTATCTCTACATTCATCACTATTCTCTATTACTTGGACGATACGTCAGAAGGTGGAGAAACGGCTTTCCCTATTGCTGATAACGAGACATTTACTGAAGAGGTACAACAACCATATCCCTCAATTGTTGTGAGTTCCTTTAATCTGAGTCATCGTCATTGTGGGAGCTTCTTTATGTCCTTATAGTGCAAACTGTGTGTAGTTGCTCTGAGTCTACGAAATTTGCAGCACACCATCAACTCCAGCTGGCCATGGAAGTATAGGTTTTTATGGTTTATATATTATATCTTTGGGTGCCTTGGAGAAGGGCATAAGGGCAAAAGAAGATCACAAAGGCCATTTCCTTTCCACTATCCAATCCTATCCACATTCCTTGTTCGGAAATTACACCATGATGACGCAAAAACAAACTAATATTGTTACAAACCAAAAATCGGACCAGATGGAATTTGTTCCCAGGAAAAGCCCAAAGTGATTTTAGCGTCTGAACGCACTTATGCCCTTTTGATGAAAATCACCATTGCGTCCATCAGTTGCCTCTTTGTCTACCTACTATCTGATCCGTTCTCTTTCTAAATCTTCGTCTTCTCCTAAAAAAGAACCTTAAGATAGACAGCTACGATTTGAGCCGGCACTGCCACGACGCCAACATCTACGTGAAACCGGAGAAGGGCAAGGCCATCATATGGTACAACCACTTCATCAACAGCACCACAGGTAGGTATCAGGTAGCGCTGCCCTGAGATCAGGGATGTGTGCCCAAGACGCCGCTCCCCACCCCCATTTCCACCCCATCCGTGAGTTAAAAAGACATTGATACCATAGTGTCAAATTGATTATGATGTTGATGCAGTTCCGTAGAAAATGCCACGGTAACCTCTCTAGCCTTCTGTTGAAGCTCTCCATAGATGACACTGTTCTCTTTTTTTCCCATGCGACAGTGTTTTTCTCAACTACATTTCACATAAAAAATTAATCTGAATGAGTTACTTTTAGTTGAAGGGTATAGATAATTTAACTCCAATGCATGTGCTATCTCAGCTGTGCTTGTTTAAATATAAACGGGCCAGCCATTCCAAGCAAGTCTAAAGCCGAGTTAGTTTCGAGTTGTAGGACATATAATTATTTAAAGTTCTCCTCGATGTGTTATGGCAATTGCCACACCAGCGATAGTGCTTCTACCTCATCAGGTGATAGGAATTTGATAATCTCGGAGTTAACACAGCCTGAATTTGTGGTCTTCCTTGTCCAAAAATACATTATTGAGAAGTCCCTAAAAATGTCACATACATGTAGGCTCTAAGATCTCCTGTAACCCCTTGATTATGTAACTTTAAATGGAAAGATAATACTGTTTGTTTACTAGAAGTGGTTGCATTGCTATTCCCAGTGAGTTATCAAAACATTGCGTTATGCAGATGTGGTTGCAAAAAAAGCAGTAGGCGTAATTGCATATAGGCCCTATTGTGAAGTGCCACCCCTCTCTTTGTTGTGATTCATGCAAGTACCAAACCTGTTCGAGATTTAATGATGAATTAATGGATGTCGATGTGAGGGAACATCATTTATTATACGCCAGCTAACAGAACTCTGAAATCCAAAAACGAAATGTTTGATAAAAACGGTTGAGAATCAGATTTTAAATCAAACCATACAAATGATATCTGCAGTATAAGCTATCCCAAAATACAGCAATATCAATATTTTCATATAATACAGAATCTCCAGTCTTGAGAAGAGCTAGCTCCAGACCAAATTTTGGTATTATTGAATATAATACCGGTACATATTAATGGGCAGTGTGAGATAAGCTAACTGAGAAAGCTTCGTGCCTTGCTAGTTTATCACCACATTTATATTTATTCAAATCTTCAAAATACCCACTCTAAAGAATTGATTTGTTTCCCCACCGAAATCATCTTACGACACATATGCCACAGTAGTTATGTGGCGACACGATGCATATTAGAACATGTCATACCTAGGGTGGGCGAAGTCACAAAAGAGGTACAATGGTATAGTTTTTATATGCCCCCATTCCTTCCTAAAACTGCTATACTCTTTGCTTTTCTTCAGTACAGCACAGACTGTAGACTTACATACGAATTGGGTGCAATGTCAGTTTTGTTTCAACTTTCGGAAAACGTACATTGATTCACAACCACGAAAATAGCACCATGAAATAGTGTATCATAATATCAGATCATTGCTTCAGATATCATATAATTTATCATAGATTGCAGTTTCGGAGCAGGATTATAATATACATGCCTTGATGTATTAGTATAGGCCTACTGCGCTGCTACTGATAGCTTCGTACTTGGGCAGTACTACAGGCCGATGATGAGTAGCCCACCTGTCACGAAGACGTTAATTCTTGTAAGTGGCCAGTGATTTATTTTGCCCGAAGTACTGTAGCTCTTTCAGTATTTCGGTGAGCCCCTGTAGGCTGTGAACATGGGCCACCCAAAACGTATTTTCGGTGTCCACTTTTTGAAATGGTCTGTTCTTAGATCTGAAAACGATAGGACAACCTTGATGACAATATCACAATGGGTTTTGGTCGTAATTGTGGTTAGCGAACCTCGTTTTCGACAAAGTAGTATCGTACGTGTGACCAGTAATGCATGTTTCTTGATAGTGGTGCCGGCGACGAAATCATTCTCGCACTGACAGAACCATCCGATGGCCTCACCACCAGAGCCACCACTTGGTGATGTTAGCGATACCCCGAGCCTCAGATTGTTTAAAGTGTACTCCGTCCTGGCCTTGGCTGTGATTAGTGCAGGGGGTTGTTGACCACAAGTCCGATTGGGGCTGTATGATATCCCGGCCGCCTCGTGGGAGACTGGTATGTTTATACCCAGTGGCGCGCAGGTGATTAGATTGGACGCTGACCCAGTTTTGGTGTGAACAGTGATAGGAGGATTGGGTTTTGGCCGAAGCCAATTGCAATCTTACCATTTGAATGGGGGTAATTTTTTTATTTATTTATTTTTTTTTTTTGGTGGGGGGGGGGGTAACAGTTTTGAGAGAAAAAAGGCCACTGCGACGATTACAATTTGTATAAAATCGGTTCCTTTAGTTCCGTGTTAAATGAAATTGGTAGAAAATTTGGGAGTGCATCATAGACCTAATGAACTAAATTGGATATTTTGACCATCAGCATTAATTAGCGATGATATCGTTGAACCATGAAGCTCCTACTTGACGTTAAGGTAACATAGCATTTCAAGTGCTATGCAAGTCACTCTTAATACAGGGTGTTAAACTGACCATAATTTTTTTTTTCAGTGCTGAGCCAGATCAATAGTCCTAGGCCAATATTTTGGCAATTTTAACACCTCGGATATGGCTGTATATGGTATCCAAAATATGAATATATGAATTACCGATTCGTGTGTAATATTGTCAAAAGTCCACATTGGTGTCGTTGGCTGTCCAAGGTTGGTTAGGTCCCATGGATCCGTACTCTTTGCACGGCGGATGCGACGTCATACGGGGCACCAAATGGATCGCCAACAACTGGATAACTGTGGACGACTCCTTGGAGAATCAGATGTTGTTCATGGAGCTTGAGGACTCGCAGAGCCAGGCATCGGGTCTGTCGAGTGCCGAGCCGTACGCTGATGAGCGGTTGCAACACTTGAAGGACGCTGGTGCCCTTAGAAACGTTCTACTGGGATGCATGCGGAGCTACGCTGGCGTCGAGGCTGCGGGACGCGTCTTTGGTGCCGACTTCCGACCCGAGGACACAGTGGAGCTTCTTCGGGAGTACACGGTTGCCCGAGCTGAGCTCATTGACGAAAACGTCTGTCGGGCAGATGGTGCGGGAATCCACGAGATGGACTGGCTGTCGGACAGGTCACTCTCCCGCCAGCTATCGATCACAGACAAGCAGGCCCGTTATCTACTGGTTATCTGTACACGTTGGACATAGGTCCCCACAGAGTCGGTGTCCACTTCTCAAAGGACCCTTTCAGACTGACCCAAAGACTGGAGAATAGGGACTGACGGTCACCTACATGTAGCCCTCATCTGCTGTGGATTCGGAAGGACGAAGAGTGTGGATGGGTTGAAATCATTCTTCAGGACGGAAAGATACACGTTACGTGTACTTGAGAGATGGCCTCAGCAAATATCCGATCTTGTATCAATGCATTGTCAAATCCTTGGAATTGTAAGTTACAAGACATTCAACTAACAGATAATTCTACAGGCCTTATCATGATAGTGTATGCAATTACCATGCACCGATATATTTCATAATTTATGCTATCATTCTGAAGAAAGTTTAAGTTTTTTTATGCATATGATTTTTCATAAAGATTGGTTCACTGAGTGGGAAACAACTGAACTGTGTGCCTCACGAGGCAGGTATATCTCAGCTCTCTTCTTTTTGTATGCGCCAAAGGCCCCCTTCGCATTGGTCAAATTTTGTTAAAACTCACACAAAAATTGTTACTTTTCACATTACCGGTATAGGTCCATTTCGGACAGCCCAGACATTTTTGCTGGGTTTTGTTTTTCGTCTTCGAAAGCCGGTGAGACAAATACCGCACCTGTTTGATATATATAGCTTTCGTCTCGCTAGGCAGCAGTCTAACCTGTGCGACCCCAGCGGCTGATTTCACCAAAATCATCGTAACTACGATCAACCGCAAGACGATGACCGATGCAAAGACACCATACGGCCTACTACAACTTACGATGGTTTATCCATCGTATAAGTTGAGTTACGATGCATCGTTTTTCTGTGTGAAATTCACCCAGGACGATAGATATTATCCGAGCCTCATTAGCCTATATAATCAACTAGTAGGTGTGCCCGTGTAATGTTGGGTTTGGGCTGACTGACAGCTGTCAAAAACATTTCATGAATAGCCTACCGAAGGCTATCTTGACCCGGAACGACTTGTATCGTGTGGGGTGAGGCGAAAATCTCACATTGGCGCACAGGATTAAGAAAGAGCCAAGTGTGACCACCTCGCGAGTCAGGCAGCTCGGCTATCACCCGTCGAGTGTGCGCCAGTCCTCGGCTAGATTTATCACGATTTTTGTGTTTACAGTTGTACTGATAAAAATGTTAGTCTATTGATGCTAAGTTACTCCACTGAGATGTGGGAAGGGAAAACCCCTGACGTATAAAGATATATGCACAAATCCTTACGAAATGAGCGCCGGTGTTAATGTTTTTGTAGACGTTGGTGAAGAGAAGCCACTGCAGGTACCAGTTATAGCCTGCAGTCGGTAACGGGGTTAATACAATAGAGATAATCACGGCGTGGCATAGTAAGAGCCGCCTCATATTATGGTACACTGCGTGGTATACCTACGATACTCCCAAAGGCCAGTAGTGTGACTTACATGCATTAGTAGCGACCTGGCTCCGTCAGGGTGTTCGGAGTCGCTGTGCCCGTGGTGTTTACTATCAGGGCCTTCGCTATAATGTATCCTAGTGAAGCAATTACCATGCCACAGGCCGGTGTGCCCTTGCTCACTTGATGACGTTGCTATCGATCGGGTGTATATACCGGCGGTCTGCTTGGTCGGAAATAGTCCCTACGTTAAGTCGCTAGGGAAATCAATCATGTGGACTGTGGAACATTTAGAAATGCCTGCTTAAATGACCACGTAAAATGGACCAGTTGCTGCTTTGCCTTAAACGAATGTTTTCAAGAAGTCTTCTGAATGATAAATTCTCTTTGGCACGAGTAGAAAAGAGAATTATTATCTCATTGTAAGCGTGAGGTGCATGCAAGCGAATTGCGGGAAGTGCTGCCCGTTACGTAAGGAGGGTAGGCTTTTAGTGGGCAGTGATGCATGCATGAGTTGTAGTGGAATGTGCGTTTAGGGCGTGTTGGTCATTCGCTACTATAGGCCAAAATTCCTGTAGGCCTACTTGGAAGCAGTGTTCCTGGGCGTGTGTGACCGTCGACCAGCAAGATTAAAACATGTTGAAAGCACAATGTATTGCAGGCCTTACACTTTTTTGGTCCGAAATAAACGTGTACAGTTTAGTTTCGTGGGTGAGATGAGATTGAAGATTCTTTGCTAAGATTGTCTAGATTGTCACTGTTATATGGATACCATCGTAACTGGATTTCTCCAAAACATAACAGGGGCTGACATTTCAAATCCAGCAGGATTTCTTAATGCAGAATTTGTTGCAGCAAACATTATAAAGTCAACAACCGAATTGCTTGATACAATGATGACTGACGCCACTGGTCTTGTATAGTCTGCTGCTGCGCACATATAATTTGTTTGCAATGAAACAGGTTTCGCCTGTAGACGAAATAGTATTTGTCACGTATGCCATTTTATTGCCAAGTAAATTATATTTTCGTCTATAACTGTTATATATAGGCCTTTGTATATCACCCTGGCTCCAGTTCTCCTTTATTTTTAATCTTATTAAAATTATAGGTTTTCAAATCCTTTTACTCTTGATATTTTACAGATATTTTAACGTTGATTATGAAAAGTTTCAATTTCAAAGCTTAATCTCGGGGTTTCAATGAATACCGTTTTCCGAATACAGATTATTTACAAGAACGCCATTTTGCGTTTTGTTTGTTTCTTTTGCCGGGTCAGTTATATTTCGTTTTCATCGTAATTCAGTCTATTTTGGTCGGAAATGCCATATGTATAATATTATCATGCCATATCTTTACACACGAATGGTGTAGATTTCAAACAGTTTTCATTTTTATTTTTTTCGCTTCTCAAACAAATAATGGAAAACCGTTTTCTCGTTTAGGCAATGCTGCACCTTTAAGCTTTGTCTTTTTCGGGTATAAAAAAACAAATATAAATTGAAAACGTCGTTATTTTTGCATCAAACTATCCTTGATTCCTAATGTATGAAACTGGCCTTCGAAGTCTGGCAAGTGCGAAGCGTCAATTCGGTGTGAGTATTCAGTCGCTCTCTTACTGTTGATGTATAGGTAGCGCTTCATACTTCAATGAAAGGGAACGATCACTGGACTGTATAATACGTGCGGTGCCGTTACTGCATGCAGAGGATTGAGGTAAGATTGTAATGTATGTGCGTCTCAAATTCTTACGTTTCGATTCAGGAGTGAGTTTTTTGCTAAAAACAACAACAACATAAGCCTTTCGTCAGGCCCTCTAACAATACAGAAGATGGTGGTTTTCCCAAAGAGTCAACTAGTCTTTGTCGGGATGGGGGCGCCAGTCAGCAGCAATTCATCCATTAACTGCCGTATATCTCCAGGGATCACGCCTCCGCATTTATTCAGATGCAAACAACTAATAGTTATACAGAAGCCATTTAGAAAAGTCCTGTTGAGATAGAAACCAGGGTCCTCTGAATTTTTGGGATTTTAATTTTCGGTCATTTTTTGACATAAATAAAGTGATAACATGTGGCATCATTTTTATCACTTTCAGTATAGAAATTAATTTCAGCGTATTAGTCATAGGCCTGTCAGGAGGCTGTCTTACGTTTCATTGTTAATTCCGAGTTGGCACTTTCCTTTAATTGAGTGCTGCGCACGCTCACCTTTAGTCTTTACCACGGCAGCGCTCACGTGAATACTCCAAGGACCTTAGCACACCTTTAAAGCAAATAGTATCGACGTGTCCTCGCCCGATGTACCTCTGTCAGCGCTTCGCAGTATATACCGAGTGCATTGAACTCGCCCTTTCTAAGCTGGCAATCACGCCGCTAAGACGGCTCGATTTCCTCGGAGAGGAGTGCGAGAAATCATCTGTTCTCCTTGGCAACGGCTCGGGCCAATTCCGCGAAGGGCTTGGGTGTCAACACGCTTTGTCAAGGAATCACTCCCATCTTGCGCTCATCCTATATCCGCCCGCGAAAGCAATACCAACTTGAAGGAAATACATCTATACACGGAATGCTGCACTCTATAGACTCTTGGTCATTCCACATAATTTCTCAATGTTTCGATCGAAACACCTTAGATTTTTGTCAATCAAGTCAATAAAACGTTTGCAAATATTTATAGAATTGCAAACATAGTGTAGGCCTATAGCTATTTTTAAGCTCCAAAGATTGTATAAACAACATTTTGACAAATAATGAACACGGATAAAACGTCTTTTAGATAAAGATCGCAGATTCGTTCTCGACATTTTATAAGTCTGACACACAAGACCGTGAGCCCGACGTTTCGATCCTAGCTGGATCTTTCTCAAAGGCGTCCTGGGAGAGATCCCAATAGAAATTGAGTTTTTGGTCATTTAAGTCAAGAAGTACATTGCCATAGTTACTTTAACGCTCTCTTCGCTTCATTTATTTTTAAAGAAATTAGCGACGGCATTTCTGTACAGGCTAAACGATCCCTTTCAGTGATGGGAATAAACATTATTAACGAAAGCCAGTATGAACGCCTCGTTAAACGAACTTGACAAGCCTAAAAGGAGGAACGTTCTGTAGATAAAACAGTCAAGGAGAAGTCGAAATGAATGCCCGCTCGTAGGCTACCTCAGCCACTAAATCAACATTTCCGTCTGAAACACAGACTAACACGAAGAACGAAGATGGGAATGTTTTCCCTCATGCATAGAATTTACCAGCACTGTAAATAGCCGGTGCAAGTCGCCCCCGTGTATCGAGACTTTTCCATTCCAGTCATAAAGCCTTCATTTCACGCTTCAATTTGTTTTTCAGTCTTGGCGATATAATTATGCATAAACCTTGAAATCCTTTATGCTGAGCGACACCGCACACTCTATGCCGCTCAATCCCAATTGTTCCGTTTTTATTTTTTGGAGGGGGTGGACATCGACCTCGCCCGAGTACGCGTCGTGCGTGCGTCCGGCCGTGCGCGTCCTGCCCTTTACGTGATTGGCCAAAGACGGTGGACGGAACGAACGCACGGCCACTGCGCGTACATACACCGAACGCTTCTGATGACGCGCACTTGTGAGTTGAGTTGTGCATGGCTTGAATAATATTATTCAGCATCTTGTGGTCGATTTCCCGAAACTCATGGTTAGGCCGTGTCCGAATCGGGCTGCCAGAGCTGTCGGCTATTGTCTTCGCATCTCCGTGTTTTTCCAATAGGTGGAAGACCTATAGGCCTAGACCAATCTCTAGACGCCCGTTTCGGACACGAGCGATGCACAGAAACCATACCGGATATACGGCTTATAGGCCTTTCGCAACTCACGCTGGGTTATCCATCGTATAAGTTGAGTTACGATGCATCGTGTATTGGCCTAAGGTTTTGTGAAATCCACCCCTGCAAAGATTGGTGACTCTGTGTAACCTGAAATACTTTGTACAAATGATAACATTGCAGACCAACGTTGGTTAAAATATCTATTTTTACTAAATTAACTATTAAAGCCCAACTTTTGGAATATGCTGGGGAAAATCAGTGCCAAACTTCCAATAGGCCTATTAGGCTATAAAACCAAACCGAGTGTTCGCCAGACGCTTTTACCGAAATGGGTTCACAGTTTAGCTGTGGCCTAAGTTATAGTTGACGATGTCAAGTAGTGGTAGGCCTGATTGGCATAAATATTGCTTCGGCTACCCTGCTTTTCTCGAGCGTTCTACAAGTCCCACTATAGTGTTCAGCATATCAAACCAATCCGTTAAGATGACAATAATAATAAACCTTGGAAAGTCTTCACACCTTTTTGAAAACAATAAAACCTATAGGGGGCCTATAAGCCTAGGGCCTACACCTACGCTGAATCTCTGAGGAGTAAGGCCTGTTGGCCAACTGATTAGAAATTAGAACACCATTTCCTTCAATATAAAATTATTGTGATTTAATAGCATCATCAAAATCATCAAGCGGCTTGATATAGGCGTATATAGGCGTATATGCCTACCTATACCAAAATACATTAACTCACGAGGCAAATATAATTAAAGGCCCAAATGCAATACAACATTGGGAAGATCGGAAAACGTCAATGTCCACAGATTTCCTTCCAATTTACACAGTTTGTAGATGGTCATGATAGAATCCTCATGTTGAAATCTTACGGTCTTGGATGCTGTACTTCCCTAGAAATCTTCACTCAACATCGACGAATAGTTTATTACTCGCAAGTCATAAAATATTTCTTGCACTACAGAATGGTGCAAAAACCGTGACGGTTTTTTTTTTTTTTACCTTTGTCTACTTTCTTAGATCACCATTTGAGCTAAAACCTTCGCAGGATTGCTTTTGGGGAGATGTTTATTGGTTTAACACACAAACTGTGGCAATCTTTTGACATTTACCAATGTTGTATTGGGCCTTGAAGGCTTAAGGTATAGGCCTATGTTTCCGCATTCAGGGGCTGCGATCCATTATGTTCGTGGTAAGCCGTCAAGTCTAGTCTCTTATTCATGACGTCCCCGAGTGTACCGGAGGGGACGGTTGTCAAAATACTGTGTCAATAACTTGCCGGCGATCGCTCGATGCACCACGGGATTCGAACGGCATCGCCGGGTGCAATGCCACCCTGAACGTGATCCGGTAGGCCGCCATTCCCGTCAAATAGTCGCCCGTATATAGTCAGCGCCGTCTGGTGTAGGTAGCATAAGCCCCCGTGATTGGAAACCAAAAAGTAATTCGTTTGTAATTCCCCTCATCGGATTCAGAAATTTAAGTCTGTGGGTTTGATAATACGTAATCCGGCCTTTGACAAATTCGAAATATTATCAGGTCGTCTTCAATTTCTTTGTGTACCGGTAGATGATACGCACTGAGGACCATTTTAATCGTGCGGACGCGAGGGAACAGTGCAATAATCACCGAAATGAACGGTGTTTCTGGGGTTTTTTTTCGGGCACTGCATGCAATTAACTGGGGAGCCCTTGCACTTTGGGGGAAAGTGCTGCCGAGTTTTTGCCACCCCATGACCGGATGAGACGCCAGACTCTCCTTTTGACTTTATTTTGGGTCGAATTATTTTTTGGTGGCATTTCCGGGACTGTTTTCACCCGGAAGGTGGCGTGGCCTGTTGATGAGGGATTTGTTTTCGTCACGATCGACAGATGGTCCGGGAAGTGCAGTGGGCGTGGCACCGACTTCATTAAGCCTCGACTGCGTGCGTTTATCACGAGCGGGTGGTGGAAAAACAAATTAAAAGATACCTCGTTTCCTCAAAGACCGTCCACAATAATATGCTGTTGGCCATTCCTATAGCGATGTACCGGTAACTATTTCACTGACGTCAGACTTTGAGTAAAAAGTTTCTTATCCTTATAGTTCGTGTTGTCGTCACTTTATACCCGATAGCATGAGTAGCTAGGGACTGCATGAAGATCCATATATTACATAGCCCTATACATTCAGCATTTACAAGGCGCCTTTTCCAATAGCCCTATAGTTACAAATCGCTAATAACAAATAACAACCCATGTAAACAGGCCCAAAGTCGGTCAAATATATTATATCAATATAGCAAAGACGTTGCAATTAACTGCTTAGGCCTACTGACTAATGACCAACATGCAAATATCAAGGAGGGCCTGATGCATTGTTCATTGAAAGTCCAACAGTTGGGTTCTGTTGGTTAAAACTATTTCACACACATTTCTTTTTAACGTTTCAATCTTTTCATAAAACCAGGCCAAAATTTTATTGTGATTTTGTCCAACGCTTTGTGCTTACGCTTTGCACAGTGTAATTTGTGAGTGTCTTTCTCATAAGAAGTCGTGTGTAAAGAAGAAGATGTGCATCAATCAAAGATTGTGTTGACCAGAACCAATCTTGCAACTGCCAACATTTCTCGATCTGTCAACATTTCTCGATAACTGTATCTGATTCTAAAACAAACCCTCTAGAGCTAGTTCAGACTTGAATGTTTGCATGGTGGAAATCCTAAGTGGAAGGTTTGCGGTGACACCATGTAGCCCTTATCTATCAAGAAGGAGAGTGTGGCTCTGAAAAGAGCCGGTAACTCAGCGTTTCGGGTATATGTACTACTGTACTCTGCCCGTCGTCAGAAGACAGAGCTATAATGTTTATCAAAAAATGTCTTTTTACAGTCCAAAGGTCAAGATAGAGAGTGGCGATATAGCGACGGCTGGCAGTAGACTACGGTCCCTCGTGCATACTTTGATTCTACCGAGACGGTTCGGATCACCCCCCCCCCCACCAACACGCACACATTTGGATTGCAAATATTCTCCCGCCCCAAAATACAGGAGAGGTGAAGGCACCGCACTGATGAAAGGAGAATTATTGTCAGCCTTTATTAACCACTTGATACCCGGCTGTCCGGCGTTGGGCCGCGCTAATGAATGAAACGGGATGGCATCGGCTATATACATGACGGTGTCTCTATACAGAGGGGAGTCGAGGGGAGAGGGATGCCTTCAGGCAAAAGGGTTATAGCTGAAAGTGATCGTCTTCCCGCTTCCATCGGGGCATTGGTGAAGCGACTGCATGGCTTTAGATATGTCCCGCCAACTTACTGGTCAATCCATCGTGCGGTCAGTCAAGAGAGTTAGGACCAGATTAGATTAGGGTTTGTCTGGCCTGGGCCTGATTTGGTAGAGCCACTTAAGCGTGGAAGTCTGCTAAGCATGAACATTATTCCTTGTGTGAACAGGATTACAAACCATATTGTGGTGTGATCTCAGTACCTTCTACCAAGTTGTTTTCCACTATTCTTAGCATTATATATTGAGGCGAAAGTAAAGTTTGGGTTGGCAAACTGGTTCTATGAATCTTCATAGATTTAACATGATGTTTGCGTCGGGGAGAATGTACCGGTAATTCAATGGGGTTTTTTCCCTTGCTGGACGTGAATCTAGACTATTTTTGCAATTTTTGGTTCTTATAAGCAGCTCTCTATATATAAGAAATTGGCCCTGCATGGTATAGACAAATGGCGCCCTTTTTGAGGAACACTCTGTTATGGGTTTATTGACTCTTGTGGACTTTGCTATCATTGCCAGTAGACCGTACAAGTAATTTGTATTGATCATCGTATTATTTGGTCTGGGCATGGCTCATTGCTGTTTTGTGAAAAGCTTTGACTTCAGAGAGGATCATGCGTGGGAGGACCTATATCTCCTGCTAATCGCCCCCGTTGCGCGTATAGCTCTGTAATTATACAACGTCTATACCTTTGCCACATGCAGTGTGGATATTCTATACGGTAACGAATTCAATGTGATCAATCAGTGTTGCTATATATACACACCTAACCTTTGGAAAATGCCAAGTTGCCTCATTGATGCAAAAAGGTCTGAATTCATGCATATGGCAAGATGCATTGAAGTACTGTAGTTTAAAGTTAACTTTTATAGAGCTGAAGACAGCATTCAGCTTGGGTGAAAATCACCGACTTATTTTGCAATGCTTCCTCAACTCGAATGCTAAATATGTTTCAAAATGTTGCTATTAGTTTAGAAACGTTCCCATTGACAAGCAGACATCCTTGGTTCCCTTGCCTTTTTCCCATTTTATACTCTGCTGCAGTTTCCCTCGCACCGGATGTTCAAGCCAAGTTACCCATTCGCCCCCTTTCCGCGTTGCCGGTCAACGGGGTTCTGAGGGCGATGCAAGTGGACCCACAATCCAGTGTACGTCATGGTCCCAACTTAAAGGTAGGATGCAATGTTGGTCGGCGAAAACCACCGTGGTTTTCTATCGTCTTGGGTTTTGTTCGAAGAATAATCCGGTCACGGGGTTTTCTCTTTCAGTCAATTTTGTTCGTAAAGACGGCAGCATTGAAGACGGTTCCTCTCCCATACGAACTCTTTTAAAATGTGACAACAAGCTTCACCCTTTTTGATTGAGTGTGTAAGTCATTATGTTGTTTGGATATCAGAATTATTCGTATATAGATCGCACATTTTTCAGGCTGCTCGTAAAATGTCCCAATACGTGCCGCTCCCTAAATGTCCGATGTATTTTGATCCGCAAGTTGACGCCACTTACCCGAGCCCCATCAATCTTACGACCTGCCGGATTGTCGTCCCGGGTTTATAGACCCACCGTCTCAGGAGCGAAGAAGTCGGTCAGTTGATCCTTACCCCGTAGTCTTGAACCTCGGACCGATGAAACGCTGGTATATGGATCGCCGCTATACCATTTTGCATGCAGCTATAGGCCTATAGATCAACGGGAAACTGTAAACAGATTCGTCATTTTTGCACTGACGCAGCTTTGGATATGTATGGAGACCCTAAAGGGACATTCGTTGAAAAAAAAACTCCAAACCAAATCAAACATTCGTTCGTTAGTTCGTGCTCACGAAATCATTTCGAATTTGTATTTTGTGTTAGAGTTTGTTTTCAACGAATGTCCCTTTAGGGGCTCCGTAGTTATGCGGTCTTGTTGGCGCTTTGATCGTGACGTGCACGCTACATGGTCATGACGGAATCTGGACAAGGCACTTCGTGCAAACAAAACTTTACGGCACGTGCACAGCTGAGCTCATATTGTGACTGTCCAAAAAAAAAAAACAGCCATGCGGTGCAACATCGCATCCCGCCAACTATGCATACCATTAAGCTTCCACGCAACACCAAGGTGATGTACATGATTATGGAACGATAATGATATCGTGAAATGGGTGCTGCTTTGAAAGCCAGAGAGCTTGGTGCATAGTGGGTGAAACAATATAGGAGGGTTTGCGGTGACACCATACGGTCTCTTAAAGAAGAGGTATACGTATATGGTTCTGAAAAGAACCTGAGTGATAACTTGACGTACCGGCCAGTATGCTTTGGCCGTCATCATCTCCTCTTCTTTTCAGAACCATACCTCTTCTTTAAGAGACCTTATACATGGTGTCACCGCAAACTCTCCTATACCCTTTGACACAGCTAGCCTCATAGATTATTTGCTTCTCAATAAAGTAAATGTCACCAAAATGGAGCGTTTTTTACAGTCTTGGAAAACAGCGAAGATTATTTGACTGGACCGGGACTTGAACCCAAGCCTATATGGACAAACTTTATACTCGCGCTAGTCAACTTGTGAATTGTCTTTGGTGGGGCGACGGCACGCCATTCAGAAGCATTTTAACTAAACCGTTAACTGCCGTATATGTGTCTCCAGGGATCACACCCGAAATTCCACTCAGATGCAAAGCAATATTTCACAGTGAACAACTTTCTATAGTCCCCAGAGCTATTCCCATTTTGAATAACAAATTGAGAAATTGGCAAAGAAAACTTTGACTGGACCGGGACTTGAATCCGAGACCTCTGCTTAAATGTTTTCATGTCAGTTTTTCCTTTGTTTGTATGAACAAATTATAAAGCAGAAAAGTAGCAAAAAAGCCGGAAAACTGTATTTGGCCATTGATGAAACAGACGAGGCCGTTTCCCGATCCCGGGTCGTGGGTTTTGAATAAGGCTCTCAGATATTACCACCCAACCCACACTGTAAAAATGTTGGGCAAATAAATGCCCAACAATTTGCCCAACGTTGGGCTAATAGTCAACTCATCCATTTTCCCGGTAATATTTTAACCGACTATTTGAGGTAATCTGACTGACCAACCTTTGGTCAATTTAATGGTGTCATAAAAACTGGGCAACCCGATTGTCCAACAGATGGGCATTTTGAAGAAAAAAAAATCCCATTTGTTGGGATATTTGAATGTTCAATGTTTGGTTGAAATTTGCTACTTTTTTGGGTTAATTGTTTACCAACTTATGGTCATGTCCTAGAAAATTAATGAAGTTTGAGTAAATGCCATTTAATATCGAGCCCATAGTATGTGTAAAAGAACCAATTATACACCTCTATAACAACGGATCCGCTGTACGGGTATATAACAACGGATCCGCTGTACGGGTATATAACAACGGATCTGCTGTACGGGTATATAACGTAACACTGAAGGCTACAGTGTGCTTTAAAGCATGACTTATTACCACGACCAAGCAGAGAATGCGTTACGCGGTGAACGACAATAATCACGTGGCTGCCATAGCTGCGCGTGCGAGAGGGGAGGTATAAGCAAGTTGTCATCACGGCGGGCTACGCCAAAGTGACTTATTGGGGTTGCGCGCAGTTACCCGATACCTCACTTTAACCAAAGTGGTTGTTCACGAGTCACGACGATATCCGGCACGCTGGATGGAAGAAAAAAAAAGGAGGGGAGGGGTGGGGGAAAAGACATAAGATGAAATGTGATGCACGATCACCGTGTCGAATTATTCATCGAGCCGCCTTTTCTCACTCCCTCCTCCCCCCCATCTTCTTCCTCCTCCTCCACCTCCTCATGCTCCTACTCCTCCTCTGGTGTTGATGTGTATATAGAGTATGGGCAGAGTGACGAAAAGGGGGAGACGCAGAGGTATATAACCACGCACAGTCCACCTATCAGATCCATTTGAGTGGGCACGAGGGGAGGGGGTATAGGGTAATCAGTCGGACCCGTGCTCTACCCACACTCGGTCGGCCCGCCTTCAAAAGAAGACACCCCCCACAGCACACACCGTGAGATTGACATCTCTCTCTTTCTCTCTCTCTCTTCCCCGGGCTCCTGGAGAAAATCACTTCTGCTATGCCTTAAGCCGGGTCGCCTCTTCTCCGGCCAATCTTTCGAGAATTAACTGCCTCGGCGGTCGTATACTGCACAGTAGCAGCCCGGCCTCCCCGACATCAACCGATACGTCTTCACACTCTGACAACGTGATGCAGGTCTCCACCAGACCTATAGGTTGTCTCGGCAGGCGACAGTGATCGGACGCAAACCACTGTGGTCGGTTTTTGTGTGTGTGTGTGTGTGTATATAAAGTCCGTCCCTCTCTCCATCTCTTCCCTGACAGTCAATCATCGGTGTAGCGTTCCCGGGCGCAATGAGGTCGGGCAACTGGCTGCCGGCGTTGGCCGAGGGCAGAGCGCGCCCGTCGGCCCCGGCGTGTCTTCGGGTCGCGGTCTGCCTCTGCTTATCTCTCGCCTGCCCCCGTCCGACCCTTGCCGACCAGGCCGAGGACAAAGCTGCCGGCGAGAAACTGACTCTATTTCAGCTGGACCCCGTCGAGGTAAGAAATACCGTGGTCTTCCCTCTCTTTTATCTTTCTTTAATCCCACCATGCAGAAGTAAACCAGAAAGGATTTGAAAACCCCGAACTTGATTCACTTAGATAACCGAAGCGGACGTGGACTTTCAAAATCAGTTTTTTTTCCTAAGTGGAGGGGAAATTCAAAGTCCTCAAGAAATCTTTAATTATTATTTTTTTTTTTATATTTTGTTATTATTTTGTCTTAAAATTTAGTGGGCCTGACGTTTCGATCCTAGCAGGACCTTTCTGAAATTTTTGTTATTTTAGTCAGTAAACAGTTTGCAACATTTTTTTTCACCTTAAGTTATTATTTTGCATTAATTTGTAACAACCTCAACTGATTAGGATTTATTGATTCATTTGGATCTTCGAAAGTGGACGTGATTTTTGTTTCAGCATCCAATCGGGCAAAGCACTGAACAAACCATGTTTAAATGCATGTCGAGTAAAGGGCAAACCCTATGCGTGATCAATCATGGTGAGTTGTTTTTATAAATGTCGGAGAAAAAAAATCAGATTCTGTTCTACCAAGAGGTCTTGGAGGCCTTTCGCTATCAAATCCAAGTGGACGTGATTTGTCAGGATCGTTGTTAACGGAGGCGTGTTGCAACTGATAATGTAATTAGGGCTTATAACAAATTTGTCACCTCTTGAACAAAACTGTCTTATCACCGACCGATACTGTAACACAAATTGGCCCATATTGTCTTAAACCTTAAACCAATAATGTACCGGTATCACACCCAAGCGGCAATGTATAACTCCCCTAAAACTATAACCACGCATTGCCTCCCTACGGATAATGTATAACTGATACAGTATACACCATTGACCAGAGGTCTCGGGTTCGAGTCCCGGTCCAGTCAAAGATTTCAATTTGTTCAAAAGTTCCCAGTCAGTTTTTCTTCATTTGTTTGAGTAACCTGATGCATTTTTTGGATAAAAGAATACCAGTGCCGACTTCCTATAGCGTGGCAAGTGACCCCTAAGAGGTGTAACGCGGGATGCTTCCATAAAATGGTGTAGAGTTACTGTCACCAAGGCCTTCGTTCACAATACAATCTGGTAGTTCCTCGTACCCTCAAGAGAGCCGGGGACTGCGCCTTCTCCATCTCCGGACCTAAAAATTGGAATGCTCTTCCAACCTGCATCCGCAACGCTTCATCCACTGACCAGTTCAAAAGACTTCTTAAGACTCCCTTGTTCAATAGGAACCTGTAATTTTACTTTGTTTTGTTGTCCACTGATCTCGTCTTTGTATTGGCACTCTCCCCAAGCGCTTTGCATCCCTAGAAAAGGCGCTCTATAAATGCGTTTATTATTATTATTATTATTGAAATAATCTGTCCCATTCAACTGCCTCAAATCAAAAGAAACAGACAGAATTGATCAATATTAGTCGCCCCATAAAAAAGCGCCGCTGTATACCCTTTAAAACACCGAGCATATTTCTCAATGTTTTATTTAATCAGAATAAGAATTAATAGGTGCGGCTGGTGTAGAGTTACTGTCACCAATCATGGCATGCTAAATCATAAGCAATAGCCCCGCTCACGTCTGCACGGCGCTATGGACTTCCGAAAGTGTGAGAAACGAGGTGATATTTTTCACACTCGTAACTGAAAATGACTTGACATTTCCAAACCGTAATTCTGCTACCGGAGGGAGAAAGTGTAACGTTTTAAGGTGAGCTGCCGATCGTGATTTTTTTCACCATTGCAACGGTTTTTTTGTATTGGTTGGTTTTCCTTGGTAATCATTTCTTTTAATGCAAAAATCGCCCAAAACAAAGGCTGAAAAGCCACTCAAGGTAAAGGGCTAGAGAGAGAAGGAGATAGAGAGGGACTCAGGAAGGCCGGAGATAGGAATCAACACTCCTTTTGAAAAGGGCAAGATCGTAGGCAGGCGGAAAGCAAGAACCAGGAAGGGAACTGTTTCAGAGAAGGGCTGTATGCACAACTAAACTACTCTGGTATCTTTAAAATGTTTCAAGGAATGTTTTCCATGGAGCCTGTCTGATGTATGATACTCCCTTAATTTTCGAGCAGTTTAAATCACTCGGTTGGTCTGAAAGCTCGAGGCCGTGTTTCGTGCACTGAGCCTATAGTGACGCGCGCCACTTTTTTGAACTCAAAGACATAAATACTATCGCAAAGAAAAATTGTTACTGCGCCATCATCGAACAGTAATATCACGTACACGAGAGGAGGGGGCTGCAGACTTGTTTGTCTGGAGAACCGAATCGCTTCTGTCATATGTGACCCGGCACAGCGACATGAGGAATATCCCACCAAAACACTTTTCAAGTAAACAACGCCTGAAGTCAAAGTATTTTCTCAATTCGATTAAAAATCAATGTTTGTTTTTTTTCTTTCTTTTTTTCGGAAGGATGTTATGTCCAAAGGGTTTTTCCGAAATCTGTCTCTAAATGTTGAAAAAACAAGGATTTCGGGGGAGTGTTTGTGTACTGTTTTCATGAAAATGTAAAGTTCGTGCCTTTTTGAATGGCCGCTTTCGAGAGTTAGACTGGTGCTGCTATATTGTGTCTGGTACCAAATGAACGAGCGAAGTCCCCTTGTACTATTTACAACAAAGTTCACACGGAAATAAATTTGATATCATTTGAAAGCTAATGGTATACTCTTTCACATCATTAGAAAATCTCAAAATCTCAAACGTTGGGGTTATTCCTCGTTATGCTGTGCCGGGTCACATTATACCGTACCCATTCTGGATGGCTTCTGCTGTGCCATCATTACGCATGTGCACGCAGTCCATGGCGCCGCTGCCTCTGCCTCGGGGGACCTTGTATTACCACGCTGGGAGTCCCGGCACTCCCCCAGAATCGGCGCCCAGAAACTTCACCAACAGGACACCGAGATGACCGTGCTCTCGGCGAGTCGTTACGCGAGTGTATATGCACCGGGACACCCTCTTATAGATTGTGCAGAGAGAGCGCCGAATGAAGATCACAGATTTGGGGCATGCAGCGACGGGATGTTGCCGACGATAATTATTATCTATCGCCGTGTTTCAGGATGATCGGTGATGACTCCCAGAAGGGGGATTCAGGCCTCCGCTCCTGCATAATATCCCACTGGCATTATGCGCTGAGGCAAGTTCGGTATGCAACTCAACACGCCGGGAGGCGAGGGGGAACTCGGCTGCATGTACTCGATCGCCCAGACGGTCGTGTTTATAGCACAACCGGGGATGGTATACCCGACAGCTGAATCGAATACCCGCAGATCCGTGTCGGGCTCGGGCCCCGTCTCGCACAACTCCCCCAACCAAAAGCAAGCCGTGGCGTGTCCCCGAGTTTGGAGGGTACGTTGTCCGGCTTTTTACACACCTACAAACTGCGGTTAAAAAAACTTGCTCTTTCACATAAATTGAAGGTAATACAACCAAACTGTTGCAAACTGCTCACTGACTATAAAGTGTCATGTTTAATGCATAAATCTCAAAAGTTAGAGGGCCTGACGTTTCGATCCTATAGCAGTACCTTTCTGCTACCTCATAATATAAATAGTGCATGAGGTTTGCGGTGACACAGTGTATACATCATCTCTTATGAGAGTGAGTATATGGCTCTGAAAAAAGCGGAGTTACCGGGTCTTTTTCAGAGCCATACTCCTTCTCATAAGATATGATGTACACGGTGTCACCGCAAACCTTATAACTTACATCATTCAAACCTTCACATCTTATCTCTTTCATAATAAACCTGTGCACGTTATAACCGATGAGGTGTCAGCCTTGTTATAAAGATGTGAGAGTCACAGCCCGAGCCCGAGCCCTAAACCCTTATTTCGCATTCGCGTCCACCCGAAGAAGCCCTTTTCTTGATTCGATAACCTTCGCCCCCCTTTCAAAATGTCGATAGCTTATCACATCAGGAAGGTGTTTGTGCGAGTGTGTGATGGCGGAGAAGTCTCCATTGGCGCGTTTTCATTGCATTACACGGGTGTATATGCCTTCCCCTAGATACGCACGTCCTTCGCCCTGCCCCACTCCCAACCAGGTGGGAATCCAAACGAGAAAATTGCATCAGGACAGGCACTGTAATATCCCCTGTGTTGTTGTGATCATAATTGTCCATTCTTGGCATTCATTCGAGACAAGGTGTGTTTTTTTAAAGAGAAGCTAACCCTTTAAACGTTGAGTTACCGGTTCTTCTCAGAGCCGTACTTCCGTCTCGAAAGGGATGACTTATAATGGCGTCCTACACAGCAAACTATTCACATTGTGCTGTCACCACTTCGCTGTCACCTCTCATCTGAGGAAGTGACCGTTGCTATGAGTGGACAAAGAGACACCGTTCCTATAGGTGAATCGCACCTACTTGAAAGAAAACGTTCCACTTGTTCGGAAATAGTGTGAAAAGGCCTATTACAACATTGGGAAGATCGGGAAACGTCGATGTCCACAGATTTCCTCTAATTTATACTTATACAGTTTGTAGATGGCCATGATAGAATCCTCATGTTGAAATATCACGGTCTAGGATGCTGTACTTTTCGAGAAATCTTCACTTCAAAAAAATAAATTCTTATACTACAGAACGGTGCGAAAACCGTGACGGTTTTTTGCCTTTTTCTACTTACTAAGATTACCATTGAGCTAAAACCTTCGCAGGATTTCGTTTTTTTTAGCACACAAACTGTGGCAATCATTTGACTTTTACCAATGTTGTAACTTGTATAGTACCTTTAAGATATGCTCGGTGATCCAAATAAATTAACACTTGCTTCATTAGTTCATAGACTTTCCACAGCTCCTGTGAAATATTCAGACACCTTTTTTTGGCACAGTCAACAGAGGGGGATGGCGATGTAGAAGAAGATGAAGAAATCCGTAGCAAATTATCCTCACTTCATTCAGGGAGTCTTTGACGAGGATGAATTATAATGCAGTGATGTTTGTTGTCCCATAAATGAACGGCTAAACGAGGTGCCCCCGACATGAATAATTGAAGGGGAATGGGCCTACCTCAGGTGTACGGCCCAATGGTCCTCTCAGCTCTCCGCGGGCGAGAGAAAGAATCCGTCCCGGCGTGCACGGAGTTCACCCGCACCGCGTCGCAATGATGTATCCACGGTCATCAATCACCGGCGGAGAATGCAGTCGGCGGGCACCCGCGTGCTGCAGTAATCGTCCCCTGCATTATTATGATAACAAGACTTCAGCGGACCGGTTCTGCGGCCACTTTCTGTATACTCGGGCGAAGGTGTTGGACCAAAACTCTGAAAAGGGAAGATTAATACAAAGCATTGTCATTTTGTTTATTTTAATTTCCTTTTACTTTTCGCTTTTGGTGGTTGGGGGATTGAATCAATCAAGGTCTCATTCATCTACTCCTAAATATTAAGGCCACAAATTTTCACTTTACCAATTCCCTATATCACTCATTAATCGGAATGGGGAAAAGCATTTGTATATAGGCTGAATATGGATAGTCTTGTCAAGGGATCCTTCTGATAGACCACAGTATAACATGCTATAAACCTGTGATGTGTTTTTAAAGGATAGACTCTTTTCCTTTATCGTCTAAAGTAGCCGAGGGGGTCGATCGTGCCCGTCTCCTGGTTGGACAACAAATCCTTAAAGACAAGTTGTAACGATGAGACGAAGCCCAAAATGTATCGCAGACAATCGAATCCTTTCGGGGCGAAGTGAAGGGTCGCGTGGGGCGTCACGCGACCGCTGACAGGCCAAAATCTCCCCCGAGACTGTATATTATACATCGGCCACATCATGTCCGAACAGGCCAGCCTGTGACTTCATTTAGTCATGCATCCAATTAATTTTCATTTCTGACCATGTCGTTTATTTTAGTAAAAGGTGTGTACACGTCTATAGCCACTTTCACCGAGAGCGTTCGAAGCACGTGTTGTGCCATTTAGACCTACGTGTTTTATTAGGGCAGTCCATCTGAAGTTACGCCAACCTGAAGATTGAATACGTGACCGAAACACGCGCACGGACAAAGGGCTGTGTCCCCCCCCCCCCCATAGCGGACTTGAGCACGACCATAGAACATCTTGGACAAATATATTTCTAAGTGCGGCAGACAGATCGTGGTCTTGTCTTTTGAAAACCAATCCTCACGCGGAGCCCCGAGTCCTCGATCGTTAAAGGCCCAATACAACATTGGGAATATAGGAAAACATCTGATGTCTACAGATTTCCCTCCAATTCACACAGTCTGTATAGACGGTCATGATAGAATCACCATGTTGAAATCTTACGATCTGGGATACTGTATACTTTTCGGGAAATCTTCACTCCAACATCGACAAATATCTATACTCGCGAGTAATAATCTATTTCCCACACTATACAGAACGCTGCGAAAACCGTGACGTGTTTTTTTTTTTTCATTTTTTCTACTTTCTCAGATTACCATTTGAGCTAAAACCGTCGCATGATTTTTTTTAATGGTTAATGGTTTAACGCTCAAACTGTGCCAATCTTTTGACCTTTACCACTGTTGTATAGGGCCTTTAAGTTTGGTGATGAGTTGCGTACGGTAGCATTTCCCGTCCCGTACGGTGGAAATTGATCAATATGTTTACAGGTTTTCTCCATCCCGGATAGTATTTCCTGCATTTTTTTCCCTTTTTCGAGGAACAACTCTTGATTGATGTCACAGTGTGAAGACCCAATATACGTCTGCCAGAGACATTTGAAGAACAAAATTCCCCGAAATAATAGAAAGGACTTCAACAGTGGGCTCCTCTTTATTTTGATTTTAGGCAGTTTTGATTTAAATTATGCTAAAAATATTACAAAAAGGCCACCTTCAAATTGGCTGGCGGTGTCATGCCGTCGGACGAATTGTAAACACACCCCCACAAAGGCTTAATGGGGGAAGATTGCGTGTTGTTTATGCGCATTTTCAGGCGCGCGTGTAACGAAATTGCCAATTCCCGTGGCGCCGCCGACCTTAATTCTCATCACCGATATCCCTGTCCATCTCCCATCATCCATATGTGGTGACTGTTTATAAGAAAACGAGGGAGGGAGGAGAAAGAGGGGAGATGGAAAGAGTGAGAGAGAGAGTTAGCGAGAGAGAGAGCGGGGGAGAGGGTTAGGGATAGAGAGGGAGAGAGAAAGGGGAGAGAGAGTGAGAGAGGGAGATAGAGAGAGGGGAGGGAGAGAGAGAGAGGGAGAGAGAGGGGGAGGGAGAGGGAGATAGAGAGAGGGGGAGGGAGAGAGATGGAAAGAGAGAGGGGTGGAAGAGAGAGAAAAACGGAGAAAGGGAGGAGAGATAGAAAGAGTTAGGGAAGAGACGGAGGGACAGAAGGAAGTAAGAGAGAGAGAGGAAGGAAGAAGGTGAGAGGGGGGAGAGAGAGTGGAGGGAGAGGGAAAGAGATGGAAAAAGAAAGGTGGATGAGAGAGAAAGATGGAGAAAGGGATGAGAGATAGAAAGAGAGGAGGGGACTAAGGGGAGTAAGAGAGAGAGGAAGGAGCGAAATGGAGGGACAGATAAAGGAAGGAGGAGAGGGAGGAAGGGAGAGAAAGAGAGAGGAAGGGAAGATGAGATACAGATCGAGGTAGAAACGATAGGAAGGGAGATATCCACTCTTCTGTGCGGTCCCGACCCGTCCCCGAAGCGGGACATCTCCGCACATTATAAGGCATGCCCCAGATTCTGATGAAATGTCACTCCGCCGGAAGCCTGGTTATTTATAAGCGCGCTTCGCTTTTAATCCCCATCTCTTGTCGCAAGGCGCCCCCCCCCATATGAACCCCCCCCCCCAACAATATAGATAGACAATGCGATGCGGCCAGACAGCCCTCCATACACCGAGCAGGATGAAACGGAAATCGGGGTGACACGCGACCTGCACTGAACCGGTTTCTGACGGATGACTTAATATGTATTTCTATATTAAGCAATCTGTTTGCTACAGAATCGAGAGAGGATGGGGGTCTTTTCCGCGTTTTGTTTTTTACCTCCGGGGTAGTCTATGGCACTTATCTATTTGCCAGTGGATATATTTCGGCGTTTGTAAGATAATGCAGAAGTTA
Source organism: Luidia sarsii (assembly GCA_949987565.1). Lineage (NCBI taxonomy): Eukaryota > Metazoa > Echinodermata > Asteroidea > Paxillosida > Luidiidae > Luidia > Luidia sarsii. The sequence goes on from OX465113.1 coordinate 14,747,925, forward strand.
CGATCGTTTTTTTTTTTAACAAAATAATCTTAACGTGAGCAAGACGGATAAAGGAATACAGATGAAATAAGACCATAAGGTTTTGCATGGTGGGTGAAACAAATTTATAGGAGGGTTTGCGGTGACACCATGCATTATAAGGTCTCTTAAAGAAGAGGCACGGTTCTGAAAAGAACCTGAGTGATAACTCGACGTTCCGGCCAGTATGCTATGGCCGTCATCAGGAGAGGGTCATACGAGGGTCTGACGTTTGGATCCTACCAGGACCTTTCTCAAAGGCAAGAGAGGTCCTGCTATAGAATCGAAACGTCAGGCCCCCTAACCTTTGAGATTCATGTATTGCATGTCATTTTAGTCAGTGAGCGGTTTGCAACAGTTTTTGTATTAACTTCATTTTGAAAGACATTATCTTTCGACTCAAATGCATTATTCTCATATACGATTGATTTATCGGCAGTGGTTGCCTTCATTCACCAATCGAACCAAATCTGGGAAATGTATGCGTCTATAGCCATGCCCTTTTTCATCTGTGTACAAAATCAACGTTCTTCTCGTTCTGGAAAGAGATGACGTACCGTATACACGGTGTCACCGCAAACCTTCCACACTACGATTCCACCATGCATGTAAAACCATACAAGTCTTGTCTATACCCTTTCGTTCTCCGCCATGCACTTTGCTTCGAAATCATGAGAAAAAGACCAAAACGTTTACCTTCTGCTGATAAAAAAACAAACCCGAATTCGAGAACACACAAGAATAGACCGATTGGGCGACCAATGTTTACATGCCATCACGTGACTTTTAGTGGGTATTTGTTCATCTCATTTGGTGAAATGGAAACGAGCAAAGAAGACTATCACATATTGTCCACCTTCTTTGTATAACTATGTTTCCATTACTGCTCTGTATGCCAAAATGAGATACTCATAATAACTCACGCGATGGCACGTAAACAGTGGTCACGCAATCGGTCTATTGGTGACTACGGTGAAGCATCGTGCTAGGTTATACGTGTGCACTGTGTCTGTATACGAGGCAAATATTTACCGCTGTCTGTTTGCGAGTTTGCCTTGGCGTCGGTCACCGTACGCTACTGCTTAAAGGCCCAATACAACATTGGGAAGATCGGGAAACATCGATGTCCACAGATTTCCCTCTAATTTACACAGTTTGTACATGGTCATAGAATCCTCATGTTGAAATCTTACGGTGTGGGATACTGTACTTTTCGAGAAATCGTCACTCAAACATCGACAATTAATTTATTATTCGCGAGTAATAAACTATTTCATACACTACAGAATGGTGCGTAAACCGTTACGGTTTTTTTTTCTACTTGCTCAGATTACTCTGCCTTTGAGAAAGGTCCTGCTATAGGATCGAAACGTCGGGCCCACCAATTTTTGAGATTTGCATTTTGGTAATTTTAGTCAGTAAGCAGTTTGCAACATTTTTATAATATCACTTTTCTCAGATTACCATTAATGAGCTAAAACCTTCACAGTATTGCTTTTTTGAATGTGTAATGGTTTAACACACAGACTGTGGCAATCATTTGACCTTTACCAATGTTGTATAGGCCTTTAACATCCCGACATCACGAGGTTGCGGTCTGACACGAAAGGAATAAATTGTTTCCTCTGTTGGCATGCGCGCAGCTTTCTAAACATTTACCCGCGCCAGCAAAGAGCGTACGCGCGGCACTCCTGTCTCAAGCCGTGCGTGCACCGCACGCCGCGTGTGTCAACGAAGCGTTCTATCGTCTGTGAAAACCCTCCCCCTTTTTGTATACTTATGAAGAGAAGAAGAAGACGAAGATGTCTAACAATATCACTCAGCTTTGGTGCATTGCTCAATGTGCTCCGCCTTTTGTTTTGTTTTTTTGTATATCTCTCGTCATCTACGGAAGAGCCATTTGGCCGCCGTGCGGGGACGTTTTAAGTGCAATGTATACGACACTCTCCCGTAATCGGCTTTCTGGGCGTCGCCGTGACAACGTGCGTCCGGCGGCTCGTCTAATGGGCCCCCTCGCCCGGGTGATTCGACTCGGCCCCAGCCTTGCCTCCTCTCGAGACATCTTTGGAGGGGGCAAGGAGAGGCAAAGCGGCCGCCTCGGGATAGACCAGAAAAGACGGTCTATAGCGGCCTCAAGCCCATGTCCCGCAGTGGTAGTCCCATGAGAGTCGATAATCTCGTGTGCGTTTAAACGGGGCCGTGACGGGAAAGGTAATGCCCCAAAGGGCGTGAGGTTTTTTTTTTCTTTTTAAAGAGATTATTTCTTGAATGCGGTAAACGCTATTTTCCCCTAAACGTCCGTCCACTTTAGTGGCCTTTTGTGTGCCGCCGCCTTCAAATTGCACGATGGGTTGCGCTGTCTGTAGCAAGGTCATGATCTTCACCACCGAATCCATGAAAAAACTAACCTTTTAAGAACTTGGTAAACCGTTAAAAAGGTAACCTTCTCAGATCGAGGTTTATGCATCTTTATCGATAGAAGGGAACCCTTAGTATTGAGGAAATGGCTACTATAACGTTTTTAACTGTTCAGCATAATATGTAAATATATATGAACACATTTTTCAATGACATTGAAGCGAGTTAACAAAAATGTGACAACATTTACAACACCCTTGTATAGGATTGCCAAAAAATAATGCAAGAAACAAGAACACAAAGTGGATATCCATTTGTAACGAAATGTGGTTCAATCAATTTAACTTTGCGTTTTTTCTCATGTTATGTTTTTCTTTTTCTTTTTGCTTCAGCCTGTACTAGACAAGCGATGCTTTTTACAGGCTTCCCCTGCCCAATATCAATATCCTTGCCTCTGTTAATACTATAAATTTACTTACATTAAACCATTATGTAAATCTGCATTGATTGATATTGAAATGAAGTCAAGTCAAGTTAAAGAAAAAAGTCAAAAACGTTCAGACATTGATTACGTTCCTATGATATCATGCCGTGATCATCTTCCGATGGACCTTCCATTTTCTGCACTCAACTTGCAGCGTGACATTGCCACGAAGCATGCAGTCCTCCGATTGTCCTCACGCGCTGCGCCACCCACAAGCGAAACCCGCAGGATACAGCCACGGAATATTCGATTAGGAAATTACCGCCACCTGATACTCTACCGACGATACGATTACCTTGCCCACTGCTGAAACTCCCAGGGGCGGGTTAACGCATAGAGGCACTGCCGCTATCTAGCGGCCGCTTCTCGCGGGATGAATAATTGCCTTTCAGGCTTTCCATAGTTATATGACTGTTTGGTTGTGTTGTGGCGCAGCGCCTTCACACTGATGCCCGTCGGCAGCCGATTTCACGAAACTCTTCTTATTTTAAGATCGATCTTAGGACTTAGGGCGTGTCCTGGCTGAAAGATCGATCTTAAAGGCCCTGTATACAACATTGGGAAGATCGGAAAACATCGATGTCCACAGATTTCCTCTGATTTACTTACACAGTTTGTAGATGGTCATGATAGAATCTTCATGCTGAAATCTTACGGTCTGGGATGCTGTACTTTTCGAGAAATCCTCACGGTCCTAAGTTAACAGGAGTACAGCCGCGTTGCTATAGAAGTTGAGACGCGTTGATGAACGCGTATCGGCTTTGTTGAAATCAATCATAATCATATTGTAAGACTCGTCCAAGACGAGTAATCCGCGTCCTATAGAGTCTCGTGAAATCAGTCGCTGGTGGCCGAAAGGTTTGCCGAGACGGGGGCCACTTGTATCGGTTCCAGCATATCGGCCGGCCCGATATTTGGTCGTGACTCGGAAGGATTGAGTTGCGTGCACTGGGGAGACGAGGGGAGTGTTCAATTCCAAGAGTCCTCGTTTGCTCCCTCGCCAGTCATTATTGGAAACCGTTAATCGTGTCTATTATAAAGAGACTAGACACTCGGTATTGGCAGTATCGGATGGTCTTTATGCATTGACATCAGTTTGGAAATGTTTGCATTCCCTACCTCCTCCTCCTCTCCTCCTCCTCCTCCCCTACTCCTCCTCCCCTCCTCCTCCTCCCCTCCTCCCCTCCTCCTCCTCGTCCTTCTCATTCCCCTCTCCTCCTCCTCCTCTCCTCCCTTCCTCCTCCTCCTCCCCTCCCCTCCTCTTCCTCTGCCTTCTCCTCCTCCTCCCCCACCTCCTACCCTCCTCCTCCTCTGCCTTCTCCTCCTCCCCTCCTCCTCCTCTTCATTGTCCAACTCACCTCCCTCATCCTCCTCCCCTCCTCCTTCTTCCCACCTCCACCTCTGCTTTCCCCATCCTCCTCCCCTCCTCCTTCTTCCCACCTCCTCCTCCTCTGCCTCCCCCTTCCATCCTCCTCCTCAACCTCTTCCTCCCCCTCCCCCTCCCACTCTACAGAAGGGTTACGTCAGGGACTTCCAAGCTGCCCCGGACAGGGTCCTTCAAGTGGAGACCAAGGCACTTCAGCCGCCCGTGTTCGGTGAGAGTTCTTGGGCCGTGGAGGCGGCTCTGGAATCGCCTGCCCTCCCCCGGAGACAAGGCTTGAGATGAATTATAATCAGGCTTTCGAGTGTTCTTCCTCCGCTATGAGGGGTTGAGACAATTCTCTCCCTCGCTGGAAAGCCCCTAATTTCAACTCCCAAACTGTCAGTATACGTGATGGCAGTAACACGATGAGGGATAGGCCTACTTTGCATTGTAAAGACCAGACTTTGGGGGGAAAGTTGTGACACTTAGTCTGTCTTTATCAAATATATCAAGGTTATGTGGTTGATTTTTGACCATCACAATCCAAAAGCTTGGCTTCTAACTACTTGAGATTTTTCTTAAAATTTAGTGGGCCTGACGTTTCGATCCTAGCAGGACCTTTCTCAAAGGTAGAGTGACAAGGACAAAACAGATACATGTACACGAAGGCAGGGGGGGGAGAGTCAATAGGACACGGATGAGAAACAAAGGACAAAGAGTAAAGCTGGTAGGAAGAGATCAAAGGGAAGGGCAAGGAGTAGGGTAGGGATTAGTGAGAAGAGGGGGAAAGATCAAAGAGAGAAGTGTGGAGGAGTGAACGCAAAAGAAGGATTATCAGAAAGCTGCATGGTGTTAGTCATGACCCTCCTGGATGTTGAGACCATGTGGTTGAATAGTCCGAAGACGCTTCATCCACATTTTCTCACGGCTAAGACGGACAGCATTACTAAGGTGACTTGATATTTTGATCATAGTCTGCCTAAAATGGTTCATATTGAATTGTATTCATCAATTGAATGGAATATTGTGTTCTCGGCATGACAGCCGTATAGGCCCAATGGCAACTGAAAAGACGCCACTGCATGCCGTTAAACTCTGTTAGATGCATGGGTGCACTGATGCGCGTCACCGATGGCCTAAAAATCCATTAAACCAATTCCCTGACTCTCTTGCTTTTTCTACCTTTCCCTCCCTCTCTTTCTCCTCTCCCTCATGCACTCACTTTTCACTCCACTCTCCCTCTCCCTCTCCCTCCCCCTCTCCCTCCCCCTCTCTCTCTCTCCTCACGTCCATCTGTCTTTGATAGAAATCCCTGGCTTCCTGACGTCAGACGAGTGCGAGTACATCATTGGCCAGGCGCTGAAGGAAGGCCTCCACCCCAGCGGCGTGAACGACGACGCCTATTACCGGTCACCCTCGACCCCGAGCGACGATGAGCAGCCGGACCCGGCGGAGGAGGAGATGGACAAGGAAGGGGAGGAGAGGAACGCCGAATCCGTCTTCCACGATCTGGACATCAATGATGACCTGGTAATAATCACCGTATCTATATCAAAAACAACAAACTACCAACAACAGCAACAACGACACCAACAACAGCAACATCAGCAGCAACACCACCAACAACAACAACAGCAAGAACAACAACAATACCAACAGCAACAGCAACAACAGCAACAACACGACCAACAACAATAACAGCAAGAACAACAAAAACAAGAACAGCGACAACACCACCAACAACAATAACAGCAAGAACAACAACAACAGCAAGAACAGCAACAGCAACAACACGACCAACAACAACAGCAATAGCAAGAGCAGCAACAGCAGCAGCAACATCACCACCACCAACAACAACAGCAACCACAACAGCAGCAGCAAAAGCAACGACGACAACATCAACAACAGCAGCAACATCACCACCAACAACTACAACAGCAAGAACAACGACAACAGCAACAACAGTAGCAACAATAGCAACACCAACAGCAACAACAACAACAATAACAACAGCAACAACAACAATAACAATAGCAACAACAGCAACAGCAGCAACATCAGCAGCAACACCACCACCAACAACCACAACAGCAGCAGCAAAAGCAACAACAACGGGCGAACCGTCTTTTACTAGAAAGTTCGGCGTGTTGCATTTGACACCATCAAAATTGTGGAAAGTGCGCTATTTATTGTATCGGAGAAATGCTCCATTCGTCAGTGATGTTTCGTCCGATTTGAAAAGAGAATTTCTCAACGCCAACGAAATAGCAAACACAAATTTGCTAATTTGCGTTTTGCAGTCCTTAAAACGCCTGGGCCAGAACCTAAATCGTGTTTCGAGGGGAAAAGAGCTGTCTATTTTGATGCAGCGACACCACGACACGACTGGCTATGGCAAACACGACCGATAATGCTTCACACTTGCCTTCATCCGCACTCTCTATAATCTTTTGATTAGACTGTTACATGGATTGATTGATATGTGGCTGCAATTGCTCTCCCGGGCAATTACACATACGTTTGACTGCGTGCACTACTGCCGTGCCCTCTTCACCAGAGAACCCCTTACTGAATTCTTGAAGTCGTGGTATAGGCCTATCAATAGTTGAAGTTAATCATTATTGGTCGTAAACCTCGTTGGGGAATCGTCCATTCTGGTCGCCGCAGTATTGCTCCAACAAAACAACGGTAAATACACCATGGCGTCTGTCGTGGAGAAGTAGAACATCTGAATAGCGAAGTAACAGCAACATCTCGTTCACCAAAACCAATATTGAGATGTCGCCTGATTTCGACTGACACTTTTGGAACTTCAGAATAGGGAAATTCGCGAATGAGATATGGAATTGCCCGTAAGGGTTGTCGTGTGGGTTCTTTTTACAGGCTTGATTATCTTCCGTGCATGCCCCATCAAAGTGTGATTTGTATTCATGACTTTTGGCGGGGCAGATCCGCTGAAATTGTTCGGGGACACCCAAACACCCGGGCCCTGGCATCGGTGACACGCGGATGAATCTTCACAGGGCGGGGAAACCTCCTACAGGCCTATATACATTATATACAATCCCTTTCGTCGTTCAAAATGTGTGAAGAGCCACGACACTGCTGGGTCTGCCTCGCTGACACTCTCAAATGAGGCGCGCGACCTTTTCGCTTCTATTATGTAGACCGCATACAATAAAAAGCAGTATCAGCGCCCAGTTTCATGGTGCTGCTTAAAGGCCCAATACAACATTGGGAAGATCGGAAAACATCAAAGTCCACATATTTCCTTCTAATTTACACAGTTTGTAGATGGTCATGATAGAATCCTCATGTTGAAATCTTACGGTCTGGGATGCTGTGCTTCCCGAGAAATCCTCACTCAAACATCGACAAATAGTTTATTACTCGCGAGTATAATAAACTATTTCTTACACTAGAGAACGGTGCGAAAACTGTGACTTTTCTGTTTGCCTTTTTCTACTTTCTCAGATTACTATTTGAGCTAAAACATTCGCAGGATTGTTGTTTTTTGGTTAAATGTTTTATGGTTGAACAAACAAACTGTGGCAATCTTTTGACCTTTACCAATGTTGTATAGGGCCTTTAAGCATGAGAATCTGCTCAGCAAAATTGCTTAGCATGAACAGCTATGCTTGATCGCGTCATGTTGACTGCATGAAGGACTTGCGTTCGTCTATTCTCTTGGATTGGCTCCAAGGGTCTTTTCGAAACCACGCGTGGCATGGGATCGGGGGTATAGGGCTCCGTCCTCGCTAGCTATATCCCTTGAAAACACAGTCTGTGGTTTGTCTTAATTTGATGTTCGTGATGAAATGATTTCGTGCACACGAAATAACGAACGAAATTTTATTAGATTTGTTTAGACGAATGTCTCTTTGGAGGCTCCGTAGTTCTCTCAATCAGCCCGGAACAGAACATTTTGAAAGCAGCAGCCCCATTTAACGAGATATATAAGAGGACCGACATTATGACGCTTAACCACCGTCGTTCAGCCATGCTGGTACCCCGTGAATTGTGTGGGGACTATACAAGGACGTGTTTTGTAAACCAGCGTAGGTTAGGCTTACGGCGCTACAGTTAGGGTTATGGTTACGGATAGAGTTAGAGTTCGGGTTGGGTTAGCGTTACTGATAGAGTTAGGATTAGGATTAGGATAAGTGTTAGGTTCAGGATTAGGGTTGTTAGGGTTAGGATTAGCATAAGGGTTATGGTTGTTTCGTGTTTGTGCCTGTAACTACCCGAGAAATGCATGCCTGAATGAATGAATGAATGCGGGAGGTCTCAGCAAAACCTGGCTTCGCGCATGCGCACTTATAGCTTAGCCACAGTGGTTAAGTGTCATACGTCTTGACGCTTATTATGCCTCCATTTTACCAAGGGACGTATGCTAGAAATGAGCCCGGTCCCTCGACCAAGAGCCCCAGCCATAGCCAGAGCGGCTGTTTCCCAGAGGCTACATAGGCTACACAAACGGAGCTGCTGTGACTGACATCCCAGGTTTATTTAGCAAATCGTTTTGTGCTTAAGCAAGATTTTGTTCGTGTTTAATCGGCTCTGTGAATAAGACTTATAGGCTCTGCATGGTGGGTGAAACAATATACATGTAGGAGGGTTCGCGGTGACACCATAAGGTATCTTAAAGAAGAGGTATGGTCCTTAAAAGATCCCAGAACCATACCTCTTCTTTAAGAGACCATGGTGTCACCGCAAACCCTCCTATACAGCTCTGTCAAGAATTGCCCCGACTATAGATGCTTACATTAGGGTAAAACTCAAATGCCACTTGTCACAGTATACAAAATTAGGCCTGAAAGTAGACTGCACAGGGGTGACCATGCACTTAGTGCACGGTGGAGTCACAATGCGGAAAGTCTGCAATGAGACGAGCAGGAAATACACAATACTGTAATCGCTGAGTTACCGGCTCCTCCATTCTCGAAAGCACAATCATAAAGGATTCATGTCATGGTATCACCGCAACATGCTCCACCCCTGTCTGCAACTCGGCTGACAGATGGCCCCCTGTGGTGTTTCCCGATCGCATATGACTGTGACCCGGCACATCATAATGAGGAATAACCCCCACTTTTGAGATTTTGATATTTTCTAATGATGTGAAAGAGTGTACCATTAGCTTTCAAAATGATATCAAAATTTCCTCCAATACATTAACTTTCCGAAAATACAAAAATTGAGAAGATACTTTGACTTTAGACGTTGTTTACTCGAAAAGAGTTTTGGTGGGATATTCCTCATGTTGCTGTGCCGGGTCACATATGAAGCCATGGGGCGTGGCCTTGCCCGAAAAAAAAAGAACTTAAGAAAGAAATATGACCCTGCCCGTGGCCTGCCATTAGGGTATACGTGCACAGACATTCCGTGCATGCCCTCATGACTCTGCATGTGTAACGCGCCAGTAAAGCTCGTTAAGAAACAGCTGTACCAAGCAATCCACATGTAGGCCTATATATATAATTGATATCCCAATGCGAGGTGACGGCCACTTCGTGTGCGGACTGCGTTAAGACGCAGTGCGCCATGCAGTAACCAGTTACCACCGTGGCCGGCACCGAAGGGCATTCTGAACGTGTCAAACCCTGCATGCGTTGTATCTATACTCCCTTTCTTTATGACGGGACTTTTGGTTTTCTTCCTTTCGGTAGGTTGGGGGAGGAGGCTTTACCTGAAGGCGATATTCGCACTTCGGTGCGAGCGTCTGTTCTCTCTCTCTCTGGACCCATCATAGGTCTAGGCGGCGATCCAGCACGCCACACGTTTGCAATCTGGGGCAAGATTGAAGCTGGGAATTGCCCCTAAAATAAAACAAAAAGAACGTGGGAGAAATGAGGGCAAGCCGCGCGCTGCACGTGCATGATTTATAATATAGGGGTTCCTATAGACTATTATAGAAGGATGCCGGGAGATCCAAATAGCGATATCATATAACCGTGCGCTGTATGAGGGAGGGAGTCTTTATCTCGATCATGCGATTTCTGTTTGGCGACTGACCTCGTCGCTGAGCCTGCGGCCCGGTGCCGCAATGGATTCCAAGCACGTTGAGCCTCGACAACGTCAAAGTGCCGTAGCCGACGCCCTGTAATCGTGCATGTGCTATACCAGTGCGACCCGTGGAACTGAAAATAATACACTACGCCAAAAGTTCCTCCGAAAACTCGTGCCGGTGTCCTGCCAAAAAGTGTCCCTGCCGAATACTGTCCGCTCATTAGCATACTGATCGCTGATTGGTTAGCGTTAGGACTAGGATTAGGGTCGTTAGGGTTAGGGTTTGGATTAGAATTAGGATTGGGATTAGGATTAGGGTTAGGATTAGGGTTGTTTGGGTTAGGGTTAGCGTTACGGTTACAGTTAGGGTCCAACGGTACCAAAGTGCCCAACGTTGCGTGTGTTAGGCTAGCAACCATACACAATGCTTGTGTAGTGCGCAACCATACCCCAACCACGGTGGTTGAATGTCATACGTATTGGACCAATCAGCAATCAGTATGCTAATGAGTGGACACTATTTGGCAGGGGACACTATTTGGCTCTGAAAAAGAGCCGGTAACTGAACGTCTCGGGCAATGTGTATTATCTTCCCGTTGTCGGGAGACTGGGAGGTTTGGTAGTGCACGTTTATACTGTGTACAGATACGCGTTGCAGTGTGGCGTATACCAATACCAATATTGGATCTAAAGGTATCCGTACCACTGACCGCTCCCATAAAAGCGAACCTTGGGCAACGTTTACAGCAGCAGTTTGATCTTAAAGTATCAAGAGGAATGATGAATCAATACATGCCCAGTTGTCGTAGATATAACATGATGTTTGCGTCGAGAAGAATGTAATTCATTGAGGGTTTGCCCTGCTCGACGTGATAAGCACTGAGTACTCAGTGCTTTGCCCGATGCCTGATGAAACAAATTCAGGCAGCTCGGGCGGGATTCGAACCCGCGACTCCTGCTTTCTGGTGCAGACGTCTTAACCACTTAACCACGGACTCGAATATTGTATAGCGGCAAGTACCGCTTTGCATCATAGATATAACATGATGTTTGCGTCGAGGAGAATGTAATTCAATGAGGTTTTGCCCTTGCTCGACGTGATCACCACCTAGTGCTCAGTGCATTGCCCGATGCCTGATGAAATTGGCCCGTGGTCCAGTCCAATTTGTCTTTTGCTTCTCCCACCCTCCCTCCCATCCTGATATAGGTCCTGGACACGGAGGAGCTCCTGTCCGTCCTGAACACCGACAACGCCTTCCTGAGACACGGGGACGTGCTCCGCATGCACCGCGAGCTGGGCCTGGACCCGGACGCGGACGGCCGCCTGACGCTGGCCGAGTTCCTGGAGCTGGTCTTCGGCGACCGCCTGCCCGACATCGAGGAGTGGGTCTGGCGCCAGACCGGCCGCGGCCAGAACAAGATCCGCGAGAGCAAGCAGGCCTGGCTGGGCCAGCCCGGACCGGCCGGGGACCCCGTGCTGGCAGCCATCCAAGAAAGGTCAGTGTCATTATGCGTAGGTCCTATACGACTAGGCCATATTGGCCCAATAATGCTCCAAGTGCACCTTAGGCCCTATACGGTAGGCCTATAGGCGCCATAGGGCCCCGTCACCTTAGGCCCATAATACACATTGGACCTTACATGGGCCCGTTGGTCCTAAATACGCCATATGCCCTATATATAGGCGCCATATAGACTCTGTTTAGGCGCCATAGCGCCCGTCACCTTGGGCCCATAATACACATTAGCCCTTACATGGGCCCGTTGGTCCTAAATACGCCATAGGTCCTATAGGCGCCATATAGACTCTGTTAAGGCGCCATAGCGCCTGTCACCTTAGGCCCATAAGACACATTGGACCCTATATGGGCCCATTGGTCCTAAATACGCCATAGGCCCTATATATGCGCCATATAGACTGTCGGTATGTTTAGGCGCCATAGCGCCCCGTACCCTTGGGCCCATAAGACACCTTAGACCCTATATGAGGCCATCGTAAGTTAAGTTACGATGCGTCGTAAGGCTTTGTGAAATCCACCACAGATAGACATTTCACTATTGTTGTACGACTATACGGGAGCGCTATACGAACTACCGGCTTGGTATAGCCCTAGAATATTCTCAACATGGCGATGAGTGACCCGGACTATACTGCATAATAAGTGTCCCGAGTTAGCCATCTCGCAATTTGATCGCAGAAAGCGGAGGAAGGGGGGATAAAGTGGTGCGTCGAGAAATTCTACCCAGCGGTCGGCCTGGAAGTGCCGGGCGTGTTTTCCTCGCTGTCGGTCGAGGACGGTCGGGCACCGTCGCCCCATTGACACGCGCGTAAAATCACAACCGTCTCAGCTGTACAAACACTTGACGCGCGACACGTACGGTACGTGAGGCGGCTTGCCCCGCGCCTGAGCGCAAGACGAACGAACGAACGCCAAATCGAAGCGATTTTTTTTTTTTTTTTGGACGGGGGTAGGTGGTTGTTTTTGGCGCGAACGTGTGCGGATCGCACGGCACCCGGAAAGATAATAACTTCTGAATTCCTTGCATTATTCATTATGCAAGGCACGGACTCCATCATAAAATGCGAGAGCCTTTGAGTCGCGTTCGGATTGAGACACGAGTGTTTGTCCTCGCATAGGGAGGACGCTGCACGGGCAAAAAGAAAAAAAACAACCAACGTTTGCCCGTCACTCCGGTCAGGGGCCAATTCCAGGAGCCGCTTAAGCGTAAAATTCTGCATGAAAAGTCTTCCTTGTGTGTGCAGGATTACGGACCGAATTTGTTGAGTGAGGTTAGTTGCTTTTTCAAGATGCTTTATTGTCGTGTAAAAAAGGAAATCTTCTCCACACTAAATTTGTTCTCCCAGTGTTGCAGGAAGTAAAGGACACAATATCACACACAAATTAATAAACAATTCAATTACCAAGTGCAAAAGCATTGATCGAACTTATGTTAGATTTACAGATTATTTGGTCTGTTTCCGAGTGATTTTCACCAACACAATGATCATGTTGGGGTGACTAATGATATCAACCATAGTTTGACCAACGTCGATTAAAATGCTTTTGTTTTTGTGGAGTTTTTTAAGGCCGGTATATACACACGGTGCAACGTGCAACGCTTTCGTTCCCTCCGTATAGTTCGTGGACGGATTCTTGATCCGGGGTTTACGAGCGCTCGAGAGAATTCACAAGGGGGTGGGAGGACGTTTGTTTCCAATCTCTGCATGGATCCCTCTGAGGGCTAGGGACCGAGACGGACGAGGGGAGGGGCGGGGGGGGGGGCAGGGGTCGGGGGATGGGAGATGAGAGGGGGATTTCCCTCTTGGTTGCTGGGCTGAGTGGGAAGCTCATCGACCGGCCAGCCTGCAGAATTAATGCCGGGCCCGCACCGAGGTAACACCCGGTGATTCCTGGGGGAGAGAGAGAGAGAGAGCGAGAGAGAGGGGGACGCCTTCCGTGCCTTGTCACCTTCGTTACTCTATTTTATAGCATGATGAGAAGATTATGACCTCTCTATTTCACCCCCTCTCCCGCCCTCTCTCTCTCCCCCTTTCTCTTTCTCTCTCTCTCTCTCTCTCTCACCCTCTCTCCTCTCTTCCCCTCTCTCTTTCTCTCTCTCCCTCCCTCTCTCTTTCTCTTTCTCTCCCCTCTCTCTCTCCCCCTCTCTCGTTCTCTCTCTATCTCCCTCCATCTTTCTCTCTCTCCTCTCTCCCCCTCTCTGTCTTCCTTCTCTGTTCTCTCTCTCTCCTCTCTCCCCTTTCTCTTTCTCTGTCGACCCTCTCTCATTCTCTCTCCCCACTCTCTCTATCTCCCTTTCTCTTTTCTCTCTCTCCCCCTCCCGTCTCTCTTTCTCTCTCGACCCTCTCTCTATGTCTCCCCCTCTCTCTCCCCTCTCCCTCTCTCTCTCCCTCTCTCTTAATCTCCCCCTCTCTCTCCCTCTCTCTCTCCCTCTCTCTCCCTCTCTCTATATCCCTCTCTCTCTCTCCCTCTCTCTCCCCCTCTCTCTCCCTCTGTATATCTCTCCTCTTCTCTCCCCCTCTCTCCCTCCCCTCTCTCCCTCCCCTCTCTCACCCCCTCTCGTTCTCTCCTTCTCTGTCTGCTCCATCGACGACCGTCTTTCTGCACCATCTCTGGTTTTTTCTCTTTCTCTTTCACTCTGTCTGCTCTGACTCTTCAATCTGTCTCTCCGCTCCGCTCTCGTCTCTCTGTCTCTCTGTCTCTGCCTGTCTCTCCCCGTCTCTCTGTCTCGCTGCCCCTCTATCTACCTCGCTTTCTCCCCGTATCTCTCTCGCGCGCACACCGGCGCGACACAAGCGACGTGACATTTCATCAAGACGAGAAGATCAGGAGACTCTCAAAGGGGGAAGGAGGCGGTGGGTGGGGGTCACTCAGCATGCGCCTAATGAGAAGAGGCTGTTCTGATTTTCGTTCGGACAATGTGTGAACTAGTTGAGATTGTCGGTCCACCTGCGGTAATTTGTTTCTGAGAGAGTGAGAAAGAGAGATAGGGGCAGGGAGAGAGAGAAAGAGAGAGAGAGAGAGAGAGAGAGAGAGAGAGAGAGAGAGGGGCGGGAGAGAGGGAGAGACAGAGAAAGAGAGAGAGAGAGGGAGAGAGAGGGAGAGAGAGGGGAGAGAGGGAGAGAGAGGGAGAGAGAGATGAGGAAGGGAGAGAGAGAGATGTAGAGAGATGAGGAAGAGCGGGAGAGAGAGATGGAGAGGGAGATAGCGGAGGGAGGGGAGAGAGGGAGAGATGGGGAGGGCTAGGGAGGGAGGGAGAGAGAGAGATGAGGAAGGGAGGGAGAGATAGATGGAGAGAGGTGAGGAAGAGAGGGAGAGAGAGATGGAGAGGGAGAGAGAGGAGGGAGGGGAGAGAGAAAGGGAGAGAGCGATTAAGAAGACAGGGATGGGAGAGAGAGAGAGAGGGAGAGAGAGAGAGAGAGAGAGAGAGAGAGAGAGAGAGAGAGAGAGAGAGAGAGAGAGAGAGAAACACGCTTTGGGCTGATCTAGATTTCATCATTAACCCTGCGAGTTCATTTGGTTCCTCTATAATAATACTGGCCGTCCTGGCGACCTGATTTTCTCAAGGAGGCCTTCTCAAATGGCCAATATTGACGTCAATATCGCGGTCGCTTCCTTTCGGATCCAGTTCAATCACGGAATTTGCAACTTGGTAATCAGAACTGACGATGACTGCACAGACAGGAAGGATCCATGAACTTTATTTTTCAAGTCAATCCCTTTTCCTTTTTAAAGTTGGATGATGTTGGAAACTCCTCATCCTCCCAGTCCTCCTCATCCTCCTCATCCTCCCCACCCTCCCCATACTACCCACCCTCCCCATCCTCCCCACCCTCTCCATCTTCCCCATCCTCTCCCATCCTCCCCATCCTCCCCATCCTCGCCATCCTCCCCATCCTCCCCTCCTTCTCCATCCTCCTCACCATCTCCATCCTCTCCATCCTCCCCATCCCCCATCCTCCCCATCATCCCATCCCCCATACTCCCCATCATCCCCATCCTCCCCATCCTCCCCACCCTCTCCATCCTCCCCATCCTCCCCATCCTCCCCATCCTCCCCATCCTCCCCATCCCCCACCCTCCCCCATCCCCCCATCCTCCCCATCCCCCCATCCTCCCCATCCTCCCCATCCCCCCATCCTCCCCATCCTCCCCATCCTCCCCATCCTCCCCCATCCTCCCCCATCCTCCCCATCCTCCCCATCCTCCCCATCCCCCCATCCTCCACCATCCTCCCCATCCTCCACCATCCTCCACCAGTGGCTGGGGCTATCGCTCACTTCACCGTTGCCATTGTGTTTGCAGTGCTGTCTGTCATTTTCCCTCATAGTGTCCTCTATTATTCCGATCCCGACTCTTCTCCTTGCTGCCGGTTTCGACGAAATTGATTCGAGCGCGGGTGAAGCAGCGGGCCCTCAGGTTGTGATTAAGAAATGATGGAATGTCGGCAGCCCGAATCCGGAAATCACGGTCGGTCGGGGCTGCCGGGGTGTAGATGGCTCAATGTTTTTGGTGGGCGGTGGTTCAACTGACAATCGAGAATGCTGCGATGTGATGGGCGAAAGTTTGCGGTGAAACCATCGCCTGCATGTATCAGTCATCTCTTAGTATATAGGAGGTTTGTGGTGACACCATGTATAATCATCTCTACAAGATTGGGAAGATCGGAAAAATCAATGTCCACAGATTTCCCTCGACTTTACATACACAGTTTGTAGAAGGTCATGATTGAATCGTCATGTTGAAATCTTACGGTCTGGGATGCTATACATTTCGACAAATCTTCACTGAAACATCGACAAGTAGTTTATTACTCGCGAGTAATAAACTATTCCTTAAACTACAGAACGGTGCGTAAACCGCAACGGTTTTTTGCATTTTTCTACATTCTCAGATTACCATAAGCCAAAACCTTCACAGTATTGCTTTTTTTGGAATGTTTTTGGTTTAACACACAAACTACGGCAATCTTTTGACCTTTACCAATGTTGTATATATTATGAGAGAAGGAGTAGGCCTATGGCGCTGAAAAGAGCCGGTATCTCAACGATTCGGGTAAGTGTGCACGGACGAGTTCCGCGCTGCCCGAAACGTTGAGTTACCGGCTCTTTTCAGAGACATGCCGACTCCTTCTCTCAAGAGATGTGCTACACGGTGTCACCGCAAACCTCCTACTCTTTATTTCCATCACGCAACTCTTCAAATCTTGTAAGTCATCTCTTTCCGGGATCAGGGTGCACCCGAGAAGAGCCGGTAACGCGCGGACTTACCGGCTCTTCTCAGAGCCCCACTCCTTCCGTATTACCGTACATAGAGAGACGACTTGCACGGTGTCACCGCAAACCTTCCACATTTTGAATCCACCGCACAGGTCTGCAAGTCTTTACCGAGGAATGATGCTCTCATGAGGAGGAAAAGAACATGGGACAGAGATGATATAGGTTGGGCAATAGGCCTATGATTTATATACTGTAAGCAACATTTAAACAAACGTTGGTTAAAATATCCATTGATAACCCGATTGTTGCTGGATTTTGGTGACTCGAATCGTTCACAAACTCCAAAAATGTCCTCATAAAGCCCGACCAAAATAATGTTGACCAACATTTGGATCAACAATGGTCAGGTTGAGATTTGAAGGTTTGCATGGTGAGAATATCAGGATAAAATAGGTTTGCGGAGACACCATGTAAATTCTCTTTTGTGAGTAAGTGTGGTTCTGAAAAGAACCGGAGGAACTCGACGTTTCGAACAGTGTACTCTGCTCGTCTTCAGGAGAAACTGAATGGTCAGGTTACTGGTGTATCTATTAATGTATATTGGCCAATAGATACGTCACAATATGATATGATATAACAACATTTTCGGATTGCCGTAGAATATAGGAGGGTTTGGGTGACACCATGTATAAGGTCTCTTAAAGAAGAGGTTTGGTTTTGAAAAGAACCTGAGTGGTAACTCGACGATGACGCCATCTCCTGCAGCCGATTTCAAGAAAGTTGCGTAAGTTACACAACGTACAAATGTTGCGTAAGTCTTGCGCCACAATGGCTCTTTTGTGCACTATTAATTTTAGAAAAGGCAGCAAAATGTTGCGTAAGTTACGCAACAAAATGTTGCGTACGCAACATTTGAAGTTTCGTGATATCGGCTGCAATGACGGCCAGAGCATACTGGCCGGAACGTCGAGTTATCACACTCTTGAGAATCACATGGTGTCACCGCAAACCCTCCTATATTGTTTCACCCACCAGGCAAATCCCTATTAAGTCTTATTTATGGACTGACAAACGATTGTATATGTGTCGTGCACAATTCTGACCGTCGTATTTGTTTCTATCGTTTTGATCCACACCCAAAAAGAAACTTTTCTGATAAATCTATAGTATTCCGATGGATCCCTTGCGACCCAACGCTACTTGGAGTGTGCTCTCGACGCACGCACAATCAGCTCGCACCCGAAATTGCCGAGATTTCCATAATAACTCCCACGCGCGATACCTGGCCTCCCAAAGCATCATCTCTTGCATAATGATTACACACCTCTCCCCCCTCTCCCCTCTCCCCTCTCCCCTCTCCCCTCTCCCCTCTCCCCTCTCCCCCCAGCCTCAACATCCCTCGTCCACTGCACGCGACCGACGTCGTGATGCGATGCAAATTTAAACATAGGCACACGCAGTGTGTGTTTCCTTCGGACGTAATTCCCCCGATCGAGCCACCGGCCGTTACCTGAGAACCGAGGCGTGCGCGCCGAATTACCGCCGCTTCCATACTATTATTATCGCTATACCCACACTCGGTTAAAGCCCATACACAACATTGGTAAGTTCGAAAAACAAAAATGTTCACAGATTTACATGAAACTCATACAGTTTGAAGATGGTTATAGTAGAAAACTCGCACTGAAATATTTCTGCCTAAAATGTTGTATTTTGGGAGAAAAGAGTAAAAGAAATCGTTTACGTCTCACCGAGATCTAAACTTTTTTTTCTCTGAACACACGGCATTGAATGCTGCATTTTGGCGAACTAAAGGAAGCGGTTTTCACGATTTTCTCGAGACTCGGCTAAGCAGGCCGCATTCTCCAGGGCTAGCAAGCGGTCAAGTGGACTCTTGAGGGCGCTATATCTGTCGGTATACATCAGTCAGAGTCATATAATTAGGCCTATTATTAACAAGACTATTGCCATAAAACGTTTAATATAGGCACGACCTACTCTGTATTAGAGACCACGAATATTCAAAGGGACTTAAAGACTGGGAGATCTTTTAATTATTACAGATCCACTCGCTTTGAAAACACATGACAAATTCACAAATCAAAGAGTATGGCTTAGAATCCCAAAGCACCGGCATCCTGAAAAGGGGCACACAAAGAAAACATCAAAACAAAAGACACAAGCAGACAAACATAGGTGACCCGGCACAACGACATGAGGAATATCCCACCAAAACACTTTTTGAGTAAACAACGCCTGAAATTAAAGTATCTTCAAAATTCGATCACAATTTTTTTTTCTCTTTTTTGTATTTTCGGAAATTTTAAGTATTAGAGGATATTATATTTTGATATTATTTGAAAGCTAATGGTATACTCTTTCACATCATTAGAAAACCTCAAAATCTCAAAAGTGGGTTTATTCCTCATTATGCTGTGCCGGGTCACATATAAACAAGCAAGCAAGCGGGAAAGCAAAGGAACAAACAAACAAACAAACACCCCATCGGCCTATAAGCCAACAATCAACTCACATAACTGCACAACGACGAACACACAGACACAACGATGAAGAAGAAAAAAAAATCGTCGAAAATGCCCCGGGCTAGTTGCCAATTACCAATTACCCTTTTGTAGGCCGAGCGAATGATTTTCACCTGTCTGAATAGTTTCCTATTCCTCCTCCTCCTCCCCCTTCTTTTTTCTTGTCCCCACGGCAGGGTCGTGTCTCTAACCAAGTTACCCGAGTCGATAATCCAGTGGAGCGAGCAGCTACAGGTAAAAGTTCTATACCGCACGGGGACATGCACGCCTAAGGGGCCCAGCCGCCCGATGGTCGGCACGGTAGACCCCCACCCCTCCCAAACAAAAATCAAACCACGCCAGCACGACGACCGTCGTTTTAAAAAAAAGAAATGGACGCCGCCCCCTAGCTCCGTTTTAGCGGGGTGTTATAGCCGGCAGACTGATCGATCATACCTTGCGCAGTGGCAGCTGCCTGTTAGGCGTGGCGCTCAGAAAGGTCGCGGCGTGTAGTATGGGGTCGGTCGAGCGGCAAAGTGACCAGCGAGTCGCGATGGAACGACAGTGCCGCATTTGTTAGGCGGCCACGGCTAGTCTTAGTTCAAGCTGTTAATTCGAAGGACAAGGACAGGATGGGACAGCCGTGTGGGCCGGGGCAGGATCGGGCCGGGAAATGTAGTGTTAGACAGGGTAGGGACGCGTTTTTTGGCGGTCGCGATCGAGGATAATATTATTCCGAGATTTTCTCCCCGGCAATTTTGAGTTAGGTATTAGAGTCACGGTGATGAAGTGCACACATCTGCACAGCAACAAGCCAAACAGACACGACCGAACCAATTCTTGGGCTACGGGACCGGATAGGACACGGATAGGACATGACAGGACATGACAGGACAGGGCAGGAAAGGGCAGGGAAGGGGAGGGCAGGGCAGGGCAGGGCAGGGCAAGGCAGGGCAGGGCAGGACAGGACAGGACAGGACAGGACAGGAAAGGGCAAGACAGGGCAGGACAGGACAGGACAGAACAGGACAGGACAGTAAAGTACATGGCAAAACAAGACAGGATAGACAAGAACAGGACAGAACAGCACAGGACAGGGCAGGACAGGACAGGACAGGGAAGGACAGGGCATGGCAGAAAAGATCAGAACAATGTACGTTTCTCTCTTCGGAGTTTGGGGTTCTGTAGGTTTGCCCAGCTCATTGCCGATCAGGATACCGATCTGTTCAATGTTCAATGTATAATCCGATTGTTCTCACTGCTTTCATCATTCCACTCCCACCGTGCGTCAGGTCGTGCGGTACGAGGCGGGGGGCCACTTCCACGCCCACTACGACTCCAACGAACTGGACAACGAGTCCGCCTGCATGATGGACGGTAATACGGGGCGATTCTGCCGGTAGGTGCAACCAACAACCTCTAGAGGGCGCCCGACAACCTCTAGAGGGCGCCCAACAACCTCTAGATGGCGCCCGTTACCCGCGTAATGGTGCGCACAGTGCACGCCACTGAATACAGTTCCATAGAATGCACACCACTAAATAAACGCCCTTATGCATGAGCAAAAATACTCAATACAAGCAAACAAAGGGAAAAACTGACTGGAAAAGTTTGAACAAATTGAAAAACTGGCAAAGAAAACTTCGACTGGACCGGGATTTGATCCCGATACCTAGTTTGTTTTTGCTTACCATGCAGCGCTCTTTCCATCTGAGCTATCCGGCCCTTAGATGGTGGCGTCTCAAATAGTCAACTCGTCTTTGCCGGGGTGGGGTTGCCAGTCAGAAGCATTTAAACCGTTAACCGAAGTTATGTGTGACCCGGCACAACGACATGAGAAATATCCCACAAAACACTTTTTGAGTAAACAACGCCTGAAGTTAAAGTATCTTCACAATTCGATCACAAATCAATTTTTTTTTCCGGCAATTTTAAGTATTATAGGATATTATATTTTGATATCATTTGAAAGCTTTAGAAAACCTCAAAATCTCAAAAGTGGGGTTATTCCTCATTATGCTGTGCCGGGTCACATATGTGGGTTGATTCGAAGTCCGTCAGTTTCGTACTGATATTGATAACCGCTTTGATTTGTTGGGGGAAAAAAGGGTATCTGTTGGTGATTTTGTATAGAGTTTAATAAGGTCAATCTACACATTGGTTTGCATTGTAAGCCGTTTGCATAATTGTTGAATGCACAACTTCACCTTTAACAGTGTTAGTTGCTCTCGGTGTTGCAGTCATACCTATAGTCCCCTATAGTCTCAATGGCCAGTTGTGAGTATTCACACATTTTAACGGGGACACGCATACGGCGTTCCAGGCCAGCTGTGGGCTCTGGCTGCGCGTGACTCGAATCCCAAAAATCTTAAAACTCTTGCGAGTGATAGCTGCGTATTCCCCCCCCAGCATGGGAAACGAAAGGCTATTAACATCAACGCTTGTTTTTATTGGTTGGGTTTTCCTCGTATAGTGAATTAATAATGAGACATTGCTTTGTTCTCGTGCACTATACAACCGAGTGAGAAACGATGTTTAAAAAAAATGCTCCAATTTGAACCCCATTCACTTTCCTGGGTAGATTTTAGACCGTTTGTCCCTTACATAGACCCATAACACTTCTTACCCATCACCATTTTCCCGTTTTTGAGTTATTTCCAAAATACCAGTTTCGTGAAAACATTGTGGAGACCTATACACCTTTACAGTTTCCCTGTGGAGACCTATTCAACCTATTGGAATAGGTCTCCACATGGCACTAGATTCGCGCCCATGCTCAAACGGAATATCATGAGTAATTCACCATGCGTGGAGAAACGCGACCAATAGCAAGCGTTGATGATAGCATTTCCCACGCTGGGAAAAAAAACCAATTACGCATCCGGGGCTTTCGTGACCTCACCGTGCCCTTTTGTCCCGTCGCCAGGTTCATGACGATTCTCTACTACCTGGACGATGACGTCACGGGAGGGGAGACGGCGTTTCCCATTGCAGACAACGCCACGTATTCCGAACGGGTAATGGACTTTGTAAGATTCAAACACATTTCATTGTATCAATTGGAGTAGGTTTGCGGTGACACCGTGCCAAATGTGACCCAGCACAGCATAATGAGGAATAACCCCCACTTTTGAGATTTTGAGATTTTCTAATGATGTGAAAGAGTATACCATTAGCTTTTAAAATGATGTCAAATTATAATATCCTCTAATACTTAATTTTTCCAAAAATATGTTTTTAATTTTTATTTTTAATCAAATTGTGAAAATACTTTAGCTTCAGGCGTCGTTTACTCGAAAAGTGTGTTGGTGGGATATTCCTCATGTCGTTGTGCCGGGTCAAAAATGTGAGTAAACAACGCCTAAAGTCAAAGTCTCTTCTCAATTCGATAAATTTCTTGGGGGGTATTTTTGGAAAGTTAATGTATTGGAGGAAATTTTGATATCATTTCGAAAGCTAATGGTACACTCTTTCACATCATTAGAAAATCTCAAAATCTCAAAAGTGGGGGTTATTCCTCATTATGATGTGCCGGGTCGCAAATTCTCTTATGTGAGTATACACGTATGGTTTGTGGTGACACCGGGCAAAATTATATTGTGTGTGAGTATAGGGGACTAATCATGAGCGGTTATCAGAACCGCACACACCCACAAAAGACAAATGTTGCATTGTGTCACCGCAAACCTACTCCTTCTGTTATTCTCACCATGAAAACCTTTGTAACTCTCCAATCTCATTGTAACAATTGTTTCTGGAAAGAAAAATGATGTGACTGGGCCAGGACTTGAACCCGGGCCTTTTGGTTTCAATTGCGATCGAGCGCCCGAACCACTTGAGATACCCAGTTCGTAGGTGGAGGGGGGGGGGGCTTCCAAAAAAGTAGTCAAGTAGCTTTGCTTGGGGTAGGAGCGCCAGTTAGATCCTACGCAGGACCTTTCTCGGGCTACTGCGGAAAGGCATTGATCTGTCATTGAGAAGGGGCCTCTGATGATCGAAACGTCAATTTCTCAACATTTCGATTTGCATTTTGCTCGTTTACGTCAGGAAGCAGTTTGTAACACTTTGGGTGTGTACAAATTGAACAATTGGCAAAGAAAACTTTGACTGGACCGGGACTTGAACCCGCGTCCTCTGGATTAACGTACATCGTACCAGTGCTCTTCCATCTGAGTTATATCCAGCCCCTAGATGGTCAACAAGTCTTTACCGGCGTTTTGGGGGTGTATTACTCAATTAAATTTCAACAGAAAAGAGTGCCGACTGTGTACTTCTTTTCAATGACCAAAATGCAAATATCGAAAATGACGTTTCCCGACGTTTCGACCCTCGCAGGACCTCCCTTCCGAGGTGGGAAAAGAATGTTGCTGCCGACAAAGGTCGTGCCAAAAAGGGCCCCCTTTAATGTTTTTTTTTTTGTTTGGTTGGCAGGCTACAAACACGGAAATCTACGACCTGAGCGACCACTGTCACGACGCCAACTTGTTCATCAAACCGAAAAAGGGCAAGGCCGTCATGTGGTACAACCACTATATCAACCAGACAACGGGTAGGTTGGGAACTCTCCCCGATAGAGGGCGCTATACATTGCAGTCGCATGTGGGCTCATGAGTGATTAAACGAAAACCATTCGTGTCTCAGGAGAATTGAAGTAAAACCCCACACAAATGTTGCAAACTCATTGCTAACCAGGATGAAATCAAAAGAGTACAACAATCTTGGTCAGGTCTGACCTTTTGATCCTAGGACATTTTCTCAAAGGTAGAAATTCCTTCAAGAACGATCATTACTCTTTGCCTTTGAGAAAGGTCCTGCTAGGATCGAAACGTCAGGCCATCTAACTTTTGAGATCATTATGTCCAATGAAAATTAGTGGTTAAAATGATGAACACAGAATTTTTAATTTCTCATTCTCAGTCAGCTTTATTCATTCAATGTTCCACCATCATTTTATACAAAGTACTTTTTACTGTAAAATATTGACAGAACACATGCATATCATCCTTGAATGCACGATAAAAATACAAAACAATCCTAAACCAATATAATATTTACACTTGAAAGTAAAGCTTTCATATACCATGGCTTGTATAATGTCTCCATAGACAATCAGGACATAATTATTTCACCACTCTTTCCTGAGGGAGGGTGTGCAAGGATCGAAACCTCAGGCTCTTTACATTTTTTGAAATATTGATTGATTGATTGACTTGATTGGGTGGTTGATTGATTGATTGATTGATTGATTGATTGATTGATTGATTGATTGATTGATTGACTGATTGATTGAATGGTTGAATGGTTTATTTGATTGATTTATTTAGTTGATTGATTTAATTGATTGATTTAATTGATCGATTTAATTGATTGATTTAATTGATTGATTTAATCGATTAATTTAATTTATTGAGTTGAGTGATTGGTTGATTAAATTCATTGGTTGATTGATTCAGTTAACAGATTGGCTAATTGGTTGATTCAGTCAATTGATTGATTGCTTGATTGATTTGGTTGATTGATTGATTGATTGATTGATTGATTGATTGATTGATTGATTGATTTGGTCGATTGATTGATTTAGATTAATTGACTGACTGACTGACGGATCTCTCGATTGACTGATTTTTTTGTTCCGGCCAGGGTGGATGGGGGATCTGAACCACTTCTCGCTCCACGGCGGCTGCGAGGTGCTGACGGGCACCAAGTGGATCGCCAACAACTGGATCTGGGTGGACGACTCGTACGAGCGGCAGGTGGAGTACCTCCGGCACATGGAGGAGAGGACGCAGAGCGGGCAGCCGCCCGACGCGACGGAGGAGGAGCCCGCGCCGCACGCCAGCGACGGCCCGGACATGCCCAGCGAGCGCAGCCAGGGACCCGGTCCCAAGACGTGCCTGAACGGAGACGAACTCTGAGATGCTTCTCTTTTGACATCCGTTAAATTATCTCTTTTTTTTTTTTTTCTTTTTTTTCAAATCGACTCGCCCGCTGAACACATCCTTAAGCTCTTGTCTTGGAAGGCAGCTAAAGTTTTTTGGACACAAGGGTCTCCGTTTGTGGCTGTACGGAGTGACTTGACTACAGCGAGCGGGGGCAGACCAGAATGTCTGCCCGGTGGAAGACAAGGAAGCACTCTGTCTATGACCCAACTAAGTCATAGACTACCATGAAGCATCCCCTACTCTCTCTCTAATGCGACCATCCAAAGATTATGAACTGGTGCCTTATGCTATCCACCTCTCCTACCCCCCCCCAAAAAAAAAGACATTGCAGACTGCTCTCACTAACTTATATAACGTTGCAATACTTCTTCTTCAGGACTTCACTCTCCTGAGAATTTCAGCCCGGGGTAGTACAACCCTAGCTATACCATGATCTACACTGCTTGTTGTTGGTGTTTGTCTTTCTAGCCTGACTTTGAAACCCCCTGATGAGATGGCCAGTCTTGGAGACAAACCCCTAAAAGTGAGATGGGCCGTCTCACAGCTTTGCATGCAGGGGAAAACCCTGCTTGAAGGTATAGTTGGCGTCCTCGACCGTCTTATGAAGACTTTTCATGAATGTACGTGCTTACGCAGCCTCACGGAATTGGCTTAAACACAGAAATGCATCGCAGATGTCGGATTTCATTTCATTTTTTGGTGTGCATCCCGGCACGTCCCAAAAGGTAGGCATGCTTTCGATGGTCTGTTATGGAGTGGGATAGCCCCAATAGCGACTGCAAGAGGTGGTTAACACGCTCTTGGCGGCAAACGTTACGGGCACTGAACACTGCAGAAAGTATTTCCCTTGAATTCGTCTCTGTAAACGGCCGAGTTGCCTTCCCAGAGTGAAAACACCCGACCACCAACTGGAAAGTTAGGCAATCTGTAACGTCTGTAGAGCACTGTGCAATCTATTTAACGTCTATAGAGCACTGTGCAATCTATCATGTCTATAGAGCACTGTGCAATCTATCATGTCTATAGAGCACTGTGCAATCTATAACGTCTGTAGAGCACTGTGCAATCTATAACGTCTATAGAGCACTGTGCAATCTATAACGTCTATAGAGCACAGTGCAATCTATCACATCTATAGAGCACTGTGCAATCTATAACGTCTATAGAGCACAGTGCAAGCTATAACGTCTGTAGAGCACTGTGCAATCTATAACGTCTGTAGAGCACTGTGCAATCTATAACGTCTATAGAGCACTGTGCAATCTATAACGTCTGTAGAGCACTGTGCAATCTATAACGTCTGTAGAGCACTGTGCAATCTATAACGTCTATAGAGCACTGTGCAATCTATAACGTCGGTAGAGCACTGTGCAATCTATAACGTCTATAGAGCACTGTGCAATCTATAACGTCTATAGAGCACTGTGCAATCTATAACGTCTATAGAGCACTGTGCAATCTATAACGTCTATAGAGCACTGTGCAATCTATAATGTCTGTAGAGCACTGTGCAATCTATAATGTCTATAGAGCACTGTGCACGGTGCAATGGTCATCACTTTTCTTACATACAGAGGAATCTTCCCTCGACTGGCCAAAGAACTGTTAAGGTGGTAATGTTACTTTTGCTTTGAAGGAAGAGCGAAAAAAAAAAAAGCAACAGCCTGGCCCTGAAACTGGTGGTCTCTCCACAGAGTGAGGAGAACTGAGACGGACCTGCACTTCAGGACATAAACTTCAGAAGAACAGTGGCCACCTCACATTGGGATACTTTTCAGTAACCATGACCCTCACAGTGGTTTTTTTAAATAATTAATGTGCCATTTTCAAAACTCGCTCAATCAATTGGGAACAATAAATCCCTGTTAAATAAATCAACGAGTGCACTGTGTACAAGCGAGTCAAGCCTGGCACAATCGGATGTCTGTGTGTTTTTTTTTTCCGTGCTACATTGTTTTTGTGGTAGGCCGAAAAGAGTCATTGTTCAAAACTTGGACAATAGTCGTGCCTGGATTCGGAGGGCCCCCGCAAACACCCACACCACCTGTGTTTAGAGTGCACTGGAGTTTGCCATGACAGGGGCAAAGGCCTAGATGCCAAGGGGATTTCTGGAGGCCTGGGAGGCAGGCAGGGGCGGGCAGAGCAGGGAAGGGCAGGGCAGGGCACGGAAGGGCAGGCATACAGGGAAGGCAGGACAGGGCAGGGCAGGGCAGGCAGGGCATGGCAGGATAGGGCAGAGGACTGGACAGGGAAGGGCAGGGAGGGGCAGGGCAGGCATACAGGGAAGGCAGGACAGGGCAGGAAAGGGCAGGACAGGGCAGGGCAGGCAGGGCAGGGCAGAGGACAGGACAGGACAGGGCAGGACAGGGCAGGGCAGGACAGGGCAGGGCAGGCATACAGGGAAGGCAGGACAGGGCAGGGCACGGTAGGGCAGGCTACAGGGAAGGCAGGACAGGGCAGGGCACGGTAGGGCAGGCATACAGGGAAGGCAGGACAGGGCAGGGCAGGGCAGGCTAATGCAGGGCAGGGAAGGCAGGGCAGGGCAGGCAGGAGTGGGCAGCGAAGGCAGGGCAGGGCTACGTCTTTCGGGGAAGGTTCATGCCCACCTGCTGGGACCAGCTGGTGAAGCAGGCCACCCCCCTGTCCTGCACCTGTTTGCGCCCCTGCGTTGTCATCACCTCCCCGTCAGGCTTGAGGATGAGCAGCTGTGGAACGGCGACGACACTGTACTTTTCTTTCAGCTCACTGTCATCATCAGACCAAGAAAAAGAGAAGAGGAAAAAAAAAAAGGTCAAATATAGAAACTGTGATTCCAAAATGGTGCCGAAATAAATATCAGTCTCTAGAGTAGTACAGTGGAACGTCGCTAAAACGAACACCAATATACAAATCATTCGGCTATGACGAACATGCCCTTTGGCTCCTGTTTTTTGTGTACAAAATATGTGGCCGCAACCGCTATACCGAACAATTTTCATGGATCCCGGGATGTTCACTAAAGTGCTGTTCCACTGTACATGCAATAAACTGCTTAATAACTGAAGCGACCAAATGTAAACAAGAGATGACTGAAACAGCATATACGTACAGTGCATATGGGTAATTACATAAATCAGTCCAGCTTGTGACATTTTGGTGTCCCTGCAAACATATGAAACCATTCACCTTTTCTACATGTAATATTGTGCCACCTTAATGATGAAACGTTCTGTGTATTCTACATGCATATAACATACTGTTCAGTGTACAAAGTGGCGCATTACGTTGGTATGATTTTACATGCAGGAAATCTGAATGGTTTCATGTATGTAAAGTAGAGACACCCAAAATGTCACAAGTTGGATCCCAGAATTATGGAATTACCCATATCATTGTCGATATATATCATCATGACAGATTGCGCTATGTCATCACCGTGACTAGATTTTGCCTTTGAGAAAGGTCCTGCTAGGATCGAAACATCAGGCCCTCTAACTTTTGAGCTTCACAGATTGTGCCTAAGTTGAGAAAGGTCCTGCTAGGATTGAAACATCAGCAGTCGATTTCACCAAACCAATCGTAACTTACGATCAATCGCAAGACGATGAGAAATCATACAGAAACCATACGGCCTATCACAACTTACAATGGGTTATCCACCGTAAGTTGAGTTACGATGCGTCGTAAGGCTTTGTGAAATCCACCCCTGGCCCTCTAACTGTTGAGCTTCACAGATTTTGCCTTTGAGAAAGGTCCTGCTACTGCTAGGATCGAAACATCAGGCCCTGTAACTTTTGAGCTTTTCGCGAAAGAAAAGCCGTGATCGAACAAAAAATTGCAACAATCAACGTGGATGTACTTAACAAAAGCAGCACCTCGATATGGGGGCCGCCATGTTTGGTGTTTGGCTTAGTTTGATACCCACACTATGAACATCTAAACCGTGAAAATGGGGTGAAAATGTCATTTAGCCGTGAAAAGAAAATTCACCGTGTTTTCACCCCTATTTCATGGCACACAGTTAGCCAAGTCATTTTCCAAGGTGTTTTAACCAGTGGTCTCCAAGGCCACATTCCTGGTGGTAAATGGCTAGAGAAGTATCTGGAAGTGGCAGGTAAGAAGGACACAATACAGTACCTCTATGGGGCTGGATGGTGGTCCCTACTGGTAATTGAATTAACCATCCCCCAAGGCTGGAGCTTTCCACACTAGATATTCACGTTTTTTTAGGTCTCTTTAGTGACCTAAAGATGTCCTTATCAGGTCAGAGAAAAGATTATTTTCACGGTGAATTCACTGTAACATGCACCGTG
Source organism: Luidia sarsii (assembly GCA_949987565.1). Lineage (NCBI taxonomy): Eukaryota > Metazoa > Echinodermata > Asteroidea > Paxillosida > Luidiidae > Luidia > Luidia sarsii. The sequence continues at coordinate 14,777,655 of OX465113.1, forward strand.
AAATCACAGTGACTTTTTGGTTTCACGGCGAAATGACATTTTCACCCCTTTTTCACGGTTAAGATGTTCATAGTGCCAATATGGGTCACGTGACCTATAGGGCGCAATCGGTCAATTATGCTGAAATATTTAAAAAAGAAGAAAAAAAGACAAGAAAAAGAGATTGGGAATGGATTACTTGATGAGACTGTCTCCGAAGGGCACGTAGAGCCAGTCGCCGTGCTCGCTGGCCACGTGCTCCTCCAGCTCGGCCTCGCTGCGATCGAAGGACACGAAGACCACCTCAAAGGGGGCGCCCCGGCCCCGCAGCTCGCCGTAGACCTGCCGCAGCAGAGGGACGAAGAGCCGGCAGGGGGGACACCAGGCGGCCGAGAAGAAGAGGCCCAGGACCTTGCCCTCCAGCCCGGCCTCCTCGGCCGGCACCGGCACCGGCACCGGCCCGCCAGCGGCCGGCGACCTCCTCCTGGCCAGCGTCCGGTCCTGGAACAACTCGGCCATCTGCGTCCTGTGGTTCCCTGTGGGTGGGTCTGGCAGGCCAAAATCAAAATGACGGCATTGGAGCCTGCTTACTAACTTATATAATAACAAGAAGTAAATACCCGAAAAAAAAGAAGTGATATACAAAAATGTTGCAAACTGCTTACTGACTAAAATTACCAAAATGCAATCCTGCTAGGATCGAAACGTCAGGCCCACTAAATTTGTAGACTTTTGTTTTGGTTCAAATTGTTTAACAAATTCCCTAGTCAGTTTCCCCGCCCTTTGTTTGACTGAGAACCAAGTCCAAATACTGCAAACTGTACTTTCCTAAAACACCAAGGTTCGACCTATTTGATAGTGATACTGAAAATTGTGTGTGTGTGTGTGGTTTTTCAAATCTCAAAATTGAGTGGGCTTGACGTTTGGATCCTAGCAGGACCTTTCTCAAAGGCAGACTCTGCCTTTGAGAAAGGTCCTGCTAGGATCGAAACGTCAGGCCCACTCAATTTTGAGACCCCCCCCCCAAAAAAAAAGTTGCAAACTGCCCACTGACTATTTAAAATGCCCCCGCAATACATCAATCTCAAAAGTTGGAGGGCCTGACGTTTCAATCCTAGCAGGAAAAATAGGCAAAGAAAACGTTGAAAGACTAGGTGACTATTTGAGAAAGCCAACACCTAAGGGCTGGATAGCTCAGATGGAAGAGCACTGGTACGTTAATCCAGAGGTCTCGGGTTCAAGTCCCGGTCCAATCAAAACTTTTCTTTGCCAATTTTTCAAATTGTTCAAGAGGTCCCAGTCAGTTCTACCTTTGTTTGTTTTTGACAAAAACAAATATTGGTTTCATTCAATTATAAAACTCAGTTCCCAGTCAGTCTGTTTAAAAAAAAAAAAATCTTGCCATAGCCTATTTAAATACTATCTCTGCTGAGTGAGATACCTCGGTGAATGGTGACAAGTCTCAAGTGCTGACAGTTTTCAATTCTTCTACTGATGCTCATCTGCACTGGGAAAACTCCATGCTCCTCTCCAAATTGCAGGTGAAGGTCTGTACAGAAAATAATGAGAAGAACAGCTTTGCATCAATCGGGGGGACTTGAATCATGGCCTCCGTTCTCTACATTACACGTCTTTACAGTGAGTCTGTATTTCATTTTGGTATGACTGAATCTGTACGAGGTTGGAACTACATGTAGTTTGGTACCTATTGCACCCATACCATAGGCACTGACCTCATAAGGTCACTGCAATAGACACAGACTGCTGTTTATCTGATCAATGAGTGAAAGACAAGATAAGGTAATTGCCACAGAGCAGTGACAGTGACATCATAATGCCAGTTCCCTGGGGCATTGGGCCATGAGTGATGTAGAAAGTAAACGTTGTCTGGCACAACTACCACAGTACTGTGGTCACACTAATTGGCGACAAGATGACACACCATAGTCCAATTCCAAGCAAGTGGTTGTTCCAGACAGTGTCGATTTTCTACATGACATTAACAAAATGGGTGGTCTATTGATTGTGAATGTAGGTTTTCACACCACTGCACTCTGTTTTACAAATGAAATAAAATGACATTATTTGCCATTTTATTATGATATTTGAAATATATATAAATTCAACCATCAATTAATTAATTTAGGCAGGCAAGACCGCCAACTGAATTAGAATTAGATTTTGCAAAACTCAATCAAAATCAAATCGACTTGAATGACGCGAAGTAAAGCGGTTAATTGGTATTATTATTATTAGTATATTACATTACAAATATTAGGTTGTGCATGGCTTGGCAATCGACTGACCATGCATGAACTGGTGATAAAAGTCACGGCACGCATTCTCCCTGTTCATGATAAAACCCCACTTGTTTGTATTACTGAATACTGTACCTTGTTACACTAACATGATGGCCGTTGACAAGCAAATCATAGACCGGGAAACGATAAACAACCTTATGTCTCTGTAACTGTAAGCAACTGTTGAAGCCATTGATAATGAAAGGCGCCCTCTTTTGGCAACGTGTTGCAAGTACTTACACATCTAGCTAGCTTCAGTACACATGCACAGTGGGCGGGTCGGCCAAACTTATATTTGTGACCAGGCACAACGACATGAGAAATATCCCACCAAAACACTTTTTGAGTAAACAACGCCTGAAGTTAAAGTATCTTCACAATTCGATTACAAATCAATTTTCTTTTTTTTGTATTTTCGGGAATTTTAAGTATTAGAGGATATTAGTTTTTGATATCATTTGGAAGCTAATGATATACTCTTTCACATCATTAGAAAACCTCAAAATCTCAAAAATGGGGTTATTCCTCATTATGCTGTGCCGGGTCACAATTATATAAATAATCGCACAAAATAATTGTTCACTTAGATTTGATACAACCTTTACATTTATAAAACCATCACCATCACCATCATCATCATCATCATCATCATCATCATCATCATCATCATCATCATCACCATCATCATCACAATCACCATCCTCCCCATCCTCACCATCCTCCCCATCCTCCCCATCCTCCTCCTCACCCTCCTCATCCTCCTCAACTTATAATTATGATCGGAGATGTACGACTTTTTTTTAAAGTTAAGAATAATTATTGACACTGTGCAAGGCACGACTTAATAAAAGACCCTGAAACACCCAAAACAAATATCAATAATTAATGTCAAGTAGGGGACCGGCTATTCAGGGTTATAAAAAATAAACCCTGAAAATTCAAGCCACGGATGCATTATGAAAATCGTCCAGAAAAAAAAATCACTTTCACTGGTCCACGATAAAAGTGAAGAGCGCCCTCTTTTAGCAAAATGTGACATTATTATCATAAAAGGTGTACACAATCTCTGAGCTCTATGGTACACAATACATACAGCATGCAAATTGCGTTATCATTAAAAAGTCTTTTCATAAATTTCAATTTTATTACCGTGAATTGTTGATTGTTTACACCGGTGACTTGCTTCAGAGAGAAAGGTACTCTTCAGTCCCCCTACCCCAGAGTTCCATACACAGTTTTTCCAGGTAACCGCAACTTATTAATTTCCTTTTCTCACTTCTGCTTAGTTTGTCAGCTCTTTTGAAGTTAAAGTTTGAAGTTGGCCGTAACCTTGACAACGTAGGCCTACATCATGACTAGTCCAAGTAAGTTGGACCCGACAAGTCACCCTTTTTTAATCGGAAATTTTCAAATTTGAATTGAAAAAGGGTGACTTGTCGGGTCCAACTTACTCGGATTACATCATGCATGATGATATGTCTAGCTCTTCACTGTCAGTTGTCAGAATGTGTGCAAAATCGTCTGCAGCAGTTCCGCCTGGTTAGCAACCGTTGTTACACAAAATAATTGATTAAATATTAGACTTTTCTCATTCATCCATAACCTCAAAAAGATTATTATATTCGATAGGATTTAATGATAAGATTTTGGGTAAAAAAAAATCTTTCAACAAATTATTGGACAAATTTTAAAAAAATTGCCAAAGAAAACTTTGACTGGACTTGCACTTGAACCTGAGACCTCTGCTGGTTAAGTCCCGGTCCAGTCAAAGTTTTCTCTGCCAATTTTTCAATTTGTTCAAAAAGTCCCAGTCAGTTCTACCTTTGTTTGTTTTTGACAAAAACAAATATTGGTTTCATTCAATTATAAAACTTAGTCCGGACCTAAAGAAGTAATAACTATTTAGAAATCCTAAAATTAATTACTATGTGTGTGTAGGCCTAGGCTGATACAGTACTTACTACTTAAACTTAGACTTAGTGTTAGTAACACTCTGTTAGTGTTACATGTGCTATTTTCAATGAAAATATAAGTTATATTTCTGTTGTGTTTTGATGAAAATGGTTCCCTAAAATATTATTATTATTAATTAAAAAAAATAATAATAATGCGACACCATTACTGCATTTACATTCCAAGCTTTAGCACCATCTTCTGATGTTCCAACAAACTATACCCGTACTACCCAAAATTATTGCCCAAAATGCAAATTATTTCCAACCCATTTTCCTCCCAGACATGTTCATACTCCACCCTGCCTCTCACCTCACAACCCTCCCTCGTCCTCCTTCCAAATTCCGGTGTTTTCGGTTTTTAAGTGTCAGAAAAAAAATAGCAACTGTGATTTGGTTTTAATTCATGATCCTATCCACCAAGTTTCATTCAGTCTCTCTCCTCTCTTTCTCTCTCTCTCCTCTCTCCAGTCAGGCTCTCGCCTCTCTCCTCTCTTCCTCCCTCTTCCCCTCTGCCTATCTCTCTGCTCCGGCTCTCTTTCTCCCTCATCTCCCCCCTCTCTCTATCTCTCTCCTCTCTTTTTTCCTCTCTCCCTGATCTCTTTTCCCTCCCCCTCTCTCTATCTCTTTCACCTCGCTTTCTCCCTTTCTCCTCCCCCTCTCTCTATTCCTCTCTCCTTCTCTCCTTCCTCGCTCTATCTTTCTCTCCTCTCTTCCCCCTCTCTCCCTCTGTCCCCCTCTCTTTATCTCTCTCCACTCTCCCTCCCTCCTCCCCTCTCCCTATCTTTCTCGCCTCTCTTTCTCCCTCTCTCCCTCTCTTTCCCCATACTTCCTCTCTCCTCTCTCGATCCCTCCTCGCCCTCTCTCTTTTCCCGTCTCTCCCTCTCCCACTCTAGCTCTCTATCTCTCTATCTATCCCTCTCCCCCTCTCACTCACTCCCTCTCTCTCTCCTCTCTCCCCAGGCTCCCTCTCCCACTCTCTCTATCTCCCCCCCCCCTCTCTCTCTCTCTCCACTCTCTATCTCAGTCTCCCTCCCTCTCTCGTTCTCATTCTCTCTCTCTCTCTCTCTCTCTCTCTCTCTCTCTCTCTCTCTCTCTCTCTCTCTCTCTCTCTCTCTCTCTCTCTCTCTCTCTCTCTCTCTCTCTCTCTCTCTCTCTCTCTCTCTCTCTCTCTCTCTCTCTCTCTCTCTCTCTCTCTCTCTCTCTCTCTCTCTCTCCCCCCCCCTCTCTCTCTCTCTCTCCCTCCCCCTCTCTCCCCTTTGAAATACCATTGCAATTGAAATACCATTTCATTGCATAGAATTGTTCAACTTTTTTTTTTAGACCTTCTGTGAGTGGGTGGGTGACATGCTTGTTAGTCCACGTAAGGGTTCTATTCTTATCCCCAGAAAAGATCCCCTAGAGAAACCCTCTTTTTGAGAAACCCTGAATCTTTTCATGCCCTAATAACTCTTGATAACGATGCCCATACACGTAAGCCAAATGTGTCTAGGGAAACCATTTTACTGTGCTGACATTCCAGTGAGCTTGGCAATGAATGAAAACAATATAATAAGGTGGGGGGCGGGGTTGTCGGTGTGACAGCCTGCAGACTACAGGGTACACTGTGTTGTTATTCTTTTTTTCTTTTTTTTTACACAGTAGCATTGTTGGCACTGGCATTGCATGTCTGCGTCGAAATGCACACACAGCCTAGCTTGAACCTGAGCCTGCCTACTAAGTAGGTGCGCCACCCTAGTGTGAGCCACCCAACGACCAGGCTATGAGCATCATGTGATGCTGCGTGTATTGAAGTAGGCACCCCCCCCCCCCACTCTTGGCCATGTAACGGCGTTGATGGGTTAGCTGGCTTGCATCCAATTCGGCCTCCACAGTTTCAGCGCTACACCGATTCCGGTTGTGGGAGGAAAAGTGGGACCAGTCCCTGTGTATTCGTGGAGAATACGTCCCTCCCTCCTCCCCACCTTCTCCCTCAGTACAATTGAACACAAACTAAGACCAGATGTGTGGCATTTATCTTCCAAGATCTATAACCCAGACAGAAGGTACTGGCATATGTGTGGGGGGCCTGTTGGTATGACTCTGTCCACATCCAGTGTAATATGAATACTAATCAGATTGGGAAAACCCTCCCCCCCCCCTCAGAATTGTACAGTGCACTGACCACCTGGTGTGAAAAAAATACCGTAGAGTCTGTCTTAAAAACTGATAAACTATACAGAGGGCTGATGTACAGTATAACATGATATAAACCCTGTGCATTAAATTTGTGTGCTGTAATTATGCATGATTGATTAGTATGCATGGCGCAGTGAGCTCAAGGCTGACAGATGGATGGGCAGAGTGGGGGCCAGAAAATGATAAGTAATGTCAGTATTTTGCTTTGGCCATTGTGTATTGCATTTGCATGGAGCAATGGGGGTTGTAGTGTGGTGCACCACACTGTACAATGTGCAGTACATGTACATGTGTACAACACTGTATATTGGTGTATGTGTGTGTGTGCACACAGTGGGTGGAGTCTATTACATGACATGCATGCTTACTGTGTCTAGCTAGATGCATAAAGCATAACATTTACATTCACTGGTGTACATGTACAGTGTACATGTACATGTATATGTTGTACATGTACACTGTACATGTACATGTACATGTATATGTTGTACATGTACATATTGTTGTACATGTTTAGCCTGTACAGTACATGTGTGTGTATACACAGCCCTTGATCAATCCCCCTACTACACACAGACATGGGGGAAGCCCATGACTCATCCCTGTTGACCATTCTAAGTGCTGATTCATCACCAGCAGCTTTTTTTCCCCTTCCCTCTCTCTCTCTCTCCCTCCTCCACACCACCTCCATGGAATACCAACACACTGCATTGCTGGCTGCATTCATCAGGACAAGCCAAGCACAGCCTAGCCAGTGTACTGCATGCACAGCAGCCATAACAATGATTGTATTGAATTTGTGTATTGCTGGTGGGGGCCCTGCAAAGGGGGTGTGAGCCGCTGTTTTCAACAAACCCGCCCGTCTGCCTACCAAAGACCGCAGACTACTTACATAACGATGTAAAACCTTCCTCCGTGGTAAAACCCAACTGAGGGAGGCCAGCAAGCTGTGCCCCATGTTATCCTGTCTCTCATGAGTCTTCAACATTCATAAATTGTGTATCTGACAGTGGTGTTTAAAATGGACGTGGATTTTTGTATTCAAGAAGAATGTTGAATGCTTTACTGGCCTATTGAATGATTGAGCGCACAATTTTGCCTGCTTTCGATATGGAGGATATAAGGGCGATGTAGTACTGACTTTGTACCCATTGGGTATACATACATGTATGTAAACCTAGGCCTACAGTGTAATGTACAGTGTATACCACTAATATAACATACATTGTACATACATGTACAGATCCTTTGATTTGCCTAGCTCTGTAGTCAAACCTGACTACTGAACATTGTGGGTCTGCTTCCAGAACATTCTGTCATTTTTTTTTCTAACACAAAACGACTTGGGTTTCATCATGTGCACTCCAGAAACAGCAGTCCCCCAAAATTTGTAGTACACTGTACATGTACATGTACACATGTTCACGTACTGTATAGGCCTGTTGAATTTGGTTGGCGGTTGGGAGTAATTTATAGACCATATGCTGGTTAGACTGCGTGGATTTCTCGTCATGACGGCACGAGGGCAGGAGGTCAGATTGAAAGACCTTATGGGTACTGAAGTACAAAGTACACCATGTGAATGTGTACTCTGTACAAACTTGTACACGTACTGTACATGTACACAGTATACATGTGTGTATACATTACTCTACATCACTACATACATGTACACGTAGTACATGGACCATTCTGAGTTTTTTGTGAATGTACAATGTACATGTACATATACATGTACGTTTACATACGTACAGTGCACATTTACCCCTGTATGTACATGTACATGTACATGTACAGTGAATGTACATGAGTACATGTACATGTACATGTACTCATGTTCACATTGTAGGTAGGACTACAGATCTACACTGTAGGCCTACATTAATGTACATGTACATGTGTGATCAAAGATGAAATTGAAAAGTGACCATGGATGGATACTATACAATGTACATTTCTCCCAGAATTAATGTTCATAGACTTGGACATTACATCTGTGGTTCATACAGGATCAATGGAAATGGCGACATCATATGGTACCGGTAAATGTACAGCACGTGTACAGTACATTTCTGCCAAAATAAGGTGCTGGACAATGTACATGTACATGGACATGGATGATGGACATGTGTGTACATGTACTACATGTACCGGTACAGTACAGTACATGTACAACAAGATTGAACATGTTTGTACAGGAATCGATATTATAACAGTGTGTGTCACTTTAAACAGGAAAACTATCACACCTTTTCCTCTTGCTATGGTTTCCTCTTCTCAACGTCAGCTTCCTCACTAAACAAGTGCTGGGACAGAGTACAGATAAGAAACATTATGGGAAGCCACACCAGCCACAAGCCTAAACAGGCCAACGTCATTTCCATAATGCTGTTATTCAAAAACAGAGTGACATCCTTCGATTTCTATAAATGAAAGTTTTCTCTGCAATCCCCTCCCCCCCCCCAACAAAAAAAAACCACTAAGAGACTGTCTATTTCGGATTCTGTCATTCCCCATTTTGGGTTGGACTGAGTTTACGGGTTTTTGCGTCGTGTCGTCCCTGTTTAAAACAATACTTGCGCATTTCAATGGATAGGAAAACAGCATGACTTTTGGATTGTTCGTGCAAAGTTTCATGCAGCAGCCGAACAGGTTTTTCCTGTTGTGACCGTGATTTTGTTTTTCACAAATTTGATGCGTCACCATTTGGCACAAGTTCAGGCTTCTTCACAGAAGTTAGGTTTGATGTTGAGCAAATGTTTTTATTCCTTGTCTTGGTTTCTGTTTGTCATCTGTCGGAAACACAGGTATGTATGCTTACATTTAATACAAATGAATGGTATTGTTCAGCTTTGTTTCAGTTCCAATCGGTTCATCGTGGTGTAAACTGCTTGTGTGTATGTGAAATTTGAAAGCTTAGAAAATTGCATACGTGTTAAATGTAAGTACACGTGTTGATATTAAGTCTCCCACAGTGTGCCTTTACGCGTGTTCCAAGTGAAATGCTGGTACAGTCTACAGTGTATATATACTTGCAGTATACTCGTGTGTACAATTGGATATAGCTTGTTTCTTTCCAACTGTGTACCGGTATTGTAATTGCTTGCTTACGTCTTGTCCATTGCTTGCAGGTCATCATCATGGCCCAGGGTTGCAGAGGGGAAGTTGAAACTTTCTCTTCTCTCACTGTCATGCACTTTCGGTCTTATGCAATTACCTGGGTGGTAAAATTCCGACCACTTCCCAACACCAGAGAGTGTGTGCTTTGCAAACAGATAGTGTCATCAATCTCATCATTTTGTCTCTTAGTATCACCTTAAGATCTCCTCTTAGATTTATTGCTTAATGCTATATAGTCATGTTCGAGCACCTTAGGTTAAGCCCTGTCTACATGCATGTGAGTGTTTATGGCGTGTCGGCCAAAGGTAGAACAGGTTCGTACAAGACAGGCTCGTTGATCAACAGTGCGACTTGTCACTTCAATCTCGAACGCCTGTCAAGAATGGCAGAAAAATAAAATAAAGAGAGAGAGAGAGAAAGAGAAAAAAAAAAGTTGCGCAAAATTTGATTGCAGGACCGCGCGGTGCACAAGCTTTGGGCAGAGTGAGTTTCCTCTGTGCATATACTTGGGGAATACTCAGGAAACTGCCGGCATTACCAGTGACTCACCCCCACACTCCTGTAGTATCTGGCCACAGCCAACTCGTATATCAACCCAGATACACGGGGTCCATCACACGATTTGGTGTGACCCCCTCCCCCTCCCCTGGTCCATTGGCAGTTTACAACTTCACCCACAAATTGACTCTTCAGTCCACCCCCAATTGTCGTTTGTTACTTGTTCATCCCATCCCATGCTGAACTGTGTCAACTGTCGCATCCCAGTGCAAAGGCAGGCCCAAGTTTTCAAGATTTTCGCCCGTGACCCAGCCCTGTGGTTGATTAATTCCCAAGTCCAGGTTCTCTTCAGAAACTAAGTTCCAGAAAATTCCAGCAAACCCCCCCGAGGAATTCACAAAGGCAGAATCTGTAATTTTGTTATTGCTCCCCCTCTATCATCTCGGCACTGTTTCAAGAAGGCATTTTGGGCCAAACTCTGTTTGGCATGTTAGAAATGAAAATTCGAGGGTTCCTTTTTTCTGTTGAATCTGTCTGAATTCTTAAGAAGCACTTCACCGAGTACGACCCAGCAAAACAACACACAACCGTTCCAAGTTAAGTTTTCCATGGTATAATTTTGTTTTATTGAAACAGGTCTCTTTATTGATAACAAACCACTGGTTTTTTTTTGGCAAGACAACCCTACTTAATACAGGAGAGCTGTGTCAAAAAGCGTGCATTCTGGTTTTGTTTGGGTTAACCGACAAATGACCACCATTATCATCAACTTGAAAATGGAGAACATGAAATAGAGTATTATTTACATAGATGTGACAGAATGCCATTCAATCGTTTGCCACATTGCAGCTTACAGGATACGCGGGTTTACTTGAACTTACTCTTTCCCCCCTCCGTGTTCAGAATTAAGCACATGTTCAGTCAATTTTCATGATTTCCTCTTAAGTCATCAAAAATTTCATCAGCATGCAGTCAATCTGACATGTAGTCTTCCTCTTCTTTCGTCTCCTCGGTCATTTCTCATCCTAAAACCCAACCAAACACCACCGAACCAACATGGCATTGGTAAATAGTTTGCATCATTGAATCCAGTCTCAATTCTCAAGCCACTACGCCAGGAATGTTCTTTCACAAAATGCACATTTTTTCCCACTCCATAATTTAAAGGCATTTCTTTAATCATGTCCTCGATTTAAATTCATGCACACTTTTTCTTAATTTTTTTTTGGGTGTGGAGACAGGGGGGGGGTTAAATTCGTCTGTTTTTAGCGCATCCCTGACCTGCTGCAAAGCATTAGCGGCCAAGATTTACTTATAAAATTCTCCGACAGCCCAAAAGAGATTCGAACAATGACCGCTTGTCCTTCCCCAACAATAAAAAGCGGTCATTAGGGTCATTGACACGACCTTTACGATGCTCATTTAACTCCCATGAACCATGGCCGCTGAATATCACGCCCATTTTTCCCCCCTCTACCCCCCTTTATGTCGCGGTCGGCGTTTTTAACGTGCACCCGCCTGCAAAAACAAGCCAAACCCAGCACCAACCGCAAGCCTCTTAAATTACCCCCAAACCCTATAACGGCCGCACCCAGGCGAACGAAAGAGGCACCCCTACCCTACAACCCACCCCCATACCCTGTGTTTTAATTAAAATCTATCCCCTCCGTTTTCGGTGGGGGGAATAAAAAAATAATAATTATGAGACGCGGTAGTGAATGAGGGTATGAGGTCGCGGACCCACAACGCGTACGGAGTTGCCTCGCGGCCACATTGTAATAATGCTATGCCTGGGTTGTGTGTGCGCACAGACCCCCCCCCCTATCTTCATAATAATAATAATATAACCCACTGCGTGGCATTCGCGCCAGAAAAACACCACTGGTATGTCAGACAGTCGTGGGCTGGTACACCACGCGATGCGGCCGAGGCTGCCCGCTTATTACTATGCACGTTCTCGGCGTACCGAAAATCGATAGCCGTCTCCTCCAAGGCCTTATGTACGTTATGCGCGCAAGGTAGGCGCGCTCTTTGTTCACAACCTTTTAACTGATCAAATATGTGGCGGAACGCAAGGTTTGTTGGTTTTCCTTTAGAAATCGTGAGCGTCAATTTTATTTCGAGCGATACAACGAGAAATAATCTCATAGCAAATGGGTAGGGAAACACGTAGTATAATCGTTGAAACATTTTGAATGAATGCTTAAAAAAACAAACTCGGTGACGATTATGTTCTTTTCCTCAGTGATATAATCTCCGCTCAAATATCTTTCATCGGCAATTTAAAAAAAAATGCCTCTATACAATTTTTTATACAATCATGTTCAGTTCAAGCACTAGATCCAGCACGTAAGTCCCGCTAACGTTCAGTACTTTCTTTTTTTTAAATCTTAAAATGATCCTTTTTTTTAAACGACATGAATTGGCAATATGTACAGATAATCTTGTCAAAGTGTCCTTTTTAAATATCACACAGTTAAGTGTCCGAGATATTAGAATTTGTTGGCGGCAAATCTATATCTCAAAAGGCCAGTTGCTGCGCTAGCATGACCTGGCAGCCGTTCTTCACGTGCTCCATGACGCTCTGCTTGAGCTGGCAGACTTGGTCTCGCAGCTTGGTGGCCGTGCTCGAGAGCTGGGCGTTCTGCTCCTTCAGATCCTTCACCTTGTCCTCCAGGCGCGAGATGCGCTCCAGCTTTCGCCGCCGGCACTTGGAGGCGGCCACCCGGTTCCGGAGGCGCTTGCGCTCCGCCTTGATCCGCTCCTGCGACTCCATGTTGATGGGCGAGAGGGGCGGCGTGCCGTGGCCGTTGAAGACCGGTACGATCTGCGGGGCTTGCTCCGGCTCCTGCTTGATGGGCGGCAGCGCGGACCAGCCGCCGTTGACGGCGGCGATGACCGACGAGTCCACCGTGGTCATGCTGGTGGCGATGGCCGAGCTGCGGCTCGGGTAGCTGACGGTGGCGCCCGGCAGGCTGGTGGTGGCGTGCATGGCCGGGTTGTAATCCATGGCGGCAACGGTGCTGTTCGCGTTGCTGACGGCGGCGGCCGCGGCAGCGGCCGCGGCGTTGGCCGTGGTCACGATGCACGAGTTCTGCTGGACGGGCGGCGCCTGCTGGATCACCTGCATCAGGGCCACCTTGTTCTCCTCGCCGTCAGAGCCCGGGTTGCTGTCGTTCTCCTCGCCGGACTGGCTCTGGTGGAGGCTCTGCAGGGCCTCCACGAAGCCCTGGGCGAAGGCCGCCTGCTCGTCCGTCACATTCTTCGGGCAGATGAATTGGGTCGGGGTTGGGGTGGTGCACACCGTCCCTTGCTGCGAGATGATCATCTTCTCCAGCTCCGGCGAGGCCAGCTTCAGCATTTGGACGTCGGGCGTGGAGAGAAGGGCCAACGTGGTCCTCTTCTTGTTGCCCACTCCGCCGCTGACAAGGTCCAGAGTCATGGTCTTCTTCTTGTTCAGCCACGGGTTGTGCGTGTCGTCGTAGAACTGCACCGTCTCCATGTTGCTTTTCTCCTTGGGGCCAGTCGCTGACATAAACGGTTCAGAACCGCACCAGATACACGGCGCTTCTCACGTTGGTCGAGTCGGTTGAGTCACTGAATGTACAAACAATGTGGGAGGAATCCCCTGATCCGTGTGTATCGGCTCGCTGCCACAATCAAGACTGTCACAGTGCTCTCTGTCGAGAAGTCTCGGAACGTTTCCGAGCTGAGCTGCTGACTCACGTTATATAGTATTGACTAAGGCCCCTAAAAATAGCCCTTACAGCATGACTTAACTGGGACGGCTTCTGATTGGATATCGGTGATGTCATGTATGCTAATGAGGGTTCCCTTGCCCGTAGTACGCTTGTCGCCATAGGAATCGCTAAATAGTGTGGTGCATTGTGGGAATGGGGAGTGCCCTGGCACGACGTCACTGGTGGCGGGAATTCGTGCGGACTGTACCATTATTCAATAGGTAGGATATCCGTTGTAGTAAATCTAAGCGTGGTAATCTTAACATAAAATCTGTCATTTTCGTCAATCATCTTATCTCAATTATATTTCAGGTGTTTGAAGCATTAAAGAGTCCCCATATTTTCATTCTTAATTCATAAGAATTCTTTTGTATAACTGATTAAATTAGTACTCATCACCCAATATTACAATCGACTATTCGTGACGTAATGGGTTTTTCTTGGTACGGCGGAAGTTAAGTGATTTTCATAACAAAGCCGAGCAGGGGCGACCCACAACACACGCTCCACGTCGGCTTACCAAATATGGAAAAACCTTTGATAACGAAAGTAAATATCCACGCTGGCTGGTGGTAGTCTACGACAGGGTCGCTTGTGTCAAGAAAAGGGGGTAGGTGAATGGGGGTAGTTTCGAAAACCTGAATAGAGGGATTATGGCAGGATAATGAATAGTGTTATATGAGTGGACGTCACTAAAGGGTAATGAATCGGGGGCATTTTTATAGATACAGATAGCTTTGATGCACGCGACGAGCTGTACTGTAGAGCTGACATTGGCATGTGGTTTTGTCGACCGGTCGTGTAAAACAACACTTGCTGCACGTACATAGTGTAGGATGTGTATTGTGGGTAGTCCGAGTAACTTGGACACTTAGCCTTAGTAAATCTTTTTATTTTGTTTTATTTTGAGGGGGTCGGGCGACCCCCTACCCCTCAAAATAAAAAAAAGGCGATTGTAACTGTGAGCATCCAAGTTACTCGGACTAGAATGTGGGTTGACTTATTATTATATTCAATCAGGATTACCGAAAGTTGCGACTTGATGCCCATGGAGGCGGTGCCCGAGAATTGAAGCGTAAACGAAAATACCGCAATTCCAAAACTTAAAAAGACACCTCAACCACAGGCTTTTCGGAATTGACAGTTCTCTCAACTTCTTCTCTGAGTCTGACTTTATTTGACTTTCTGAGGAGTTGGGTGAGAAGACGATTATGTGGTTAACTTACAGTTACAGATGACAATACATTAATTTGATTCCTACATGTAGAATGCAAATCTGGTTTTAATCTGGCCATTTCTATTCCCTCATGCTCATGTCTTGGTCCACCCACATGTTGAACCTCAAAGAAAGTCAGAAGCCCAATATTTGACCACTCTTCCCTAAAACAAAAGTGGAACAGAAAAAAAACACTGCCACTTGTGAAAGACCGATTGAATGTGTTGAAATCAAGAGCTCAAGTGTACATTGTTTTCCAGGTTCTAATGTTTATTTGACAAGGCTGCTGCTAACATCGAATAACTCCATCCCCCTTTCGGATTCTAGCATTTGAAGTTGAACCTAGTGTGCACTTTCTTGCCGTCAGCTCTTCAGTTTTCTTGTGTGCATGTACATGCATGTCAGATTGTTTGCCAACTGAAAAGCTTGCAGCAAGGCTAACATGAAAGGCCATCTGTTCTGTGAAGCAGGCCCTGTCGAGTGTAATTTTTCTTCAGAGTTAGTACCGAAACGTTAAGGTATTTTTAAGCTTCTCCTACAAGCTCATGGTGGAATGGTTTAACAGACCGGACAGACAGCCTGCTTGTCAATGCCAACCTTTCAAACTTCATTTTTATGTCAGTCCGTCACAAATCCCAGCCTTATCTTCAAGGAGGTTTGGTTGGGGAGGGGGGGGGGTTTCAGGCCATATCTCAAGTCTCAACCCATTTATTCACTCTAGGCTGTCTCAGGGTTTCTGCCCCCCACACACCGTATTCTAAACTGTGAGGCAGCCTAGAGCCCACCTCACACTTTTGATGAACCACCTCAGGTGGTTTGTCTACAAAACTTCCCCACCTCAGGGGTTGAAATCATGCTTGAAATTTTTTTGTTACACAAAAACAATAGCACCTTAGCAAGTGCGAAGGGCAGTGTATATCACATTTCCCTGCTTATTACTGAATGTTTCTTTATAGACATGCACGTGTATACATTACATGCTTTGGACTCCTTCACTTTCCAATCTGTGACCCTAAAGCTGGTCACAGCGCATCACCCAGACTCATCTACTGAGCCAGTTATTGGTTGCCATCTCTCCACACTACATAAAACCCACTCCCAGTTGGAATCCAGCATTCTCCTGAAGACGAGCAGAGTATTCTGTTCGAAACGTCGAGTTCCTCCGGTTCTTTTCAGAACCACACTTACTCACAAAAGAGAATTTATATGGTGTCTCTGCAAACCTATTTATCCATCTCAGACTCACAAACTTAATCCAGGGCAACCCCTGCACTCTGTCAGTGTCTATTATAAAACAATTCTTTGAGAAGACCATTCGATGGTACCGGTAATCAGTCTCTGTAAGTATAGTAAAGGGGGCCAGACGGTTTGGTTCTCACAGAGCTCCAAAGACACACTGTTTGCTACCTGTGAGAAGAATCATGGAAACATTTAGAAACATACAAGGCCCTGTTAGCTTTTCAGGTTTTTTTTTACACATTATTCCAACCACTCCAGTCGGTTAGAAGCTTGCTACACTTGTTGTACTCCCAAGTGTGAAGTATGCTGTATTTCACCCCCAGAGAATTCTCACTTTGGACCATTCTTTTGGAGCTGCTTTTCGCCTCACATGTTGTGACTGTCAAAGACTGTCTCTGATAAACTTACAAACTCACAAACGCCCTCATCAGGCCATTATTTAAAGCTGACAAGATAATTTCTACTCTTTTTGTTTAACTTAATCCCCCCAAAAGCATGAAAACGGCCTGCGTCCAATGCAGATTTCAAGTTTTTTTGCAAATGCAGGTCATGGCTGCCAATTTTCTTGGCAGTTTTTAACAACAATTGACAAATCCACAAAAAAAAAAAAAAAAACCTCACCTGTTTTTGTTGCTGGAAAGGGAATCATTTACAAAGCTTTTTTTGGGGGGTTGGATAAACGAAAACAAACTGAAAGAATGGCTTTGAACATGTTGAATGGAGTCGAGCAACCGCGCATGCATACGTCAGTGCTGTACAGCTATTGAGGGAGGCACAAACGAAAAAAATCTGCGTTCAGACTTTGAACTCTTTGGGTGCTATCAGGCGTGCTTGCCCGTGGAATGCTGACACTTCCTACATGTGCGTAGGCAATGATGTCACGCCATTGTTAACCAGTACGAGTAGGACTCTTTGCCATCCAGACCCAGAAGCTTTTTTAACATTCTGGGGAATGCCGTTGGCTTCCCGTCTAACAAGTGGTGTTTTCCACCAGTTGGCATTTTCCGGGTGTTGTCATGTGTGGATTTTTTTTCTTTCCTTCTTCCCATTGATAGGGAAGAAGGAAGTTTCAAAAGTCATACCAGTGAAGTAAACCGCAAGCCTAACTGGTGTTTGTGAAAACGTGTGCATTTTATGACAGCTCGTCATGTGATGGAAGCGCTAAGTATTTCCTGGGGTCCCTAAAATAGCGGTGACGCAATGTTGTGATTTTCTGATAAAAAATAATAATAATAAAATATATGGACACACAAGACTGTCTGGTCTGGTACATGTATAGCTTGGTCGCTACACTCACTATAAACTGTTGTTCATTTTACTGTTGACTGTCGTTCATGTATACATATATCTCCAGGCATCACACCGCCGATTCTCGAACTTCATTCGAAACGCTATTTTTTCACAAGTACCCAAATGGCCACAAACAATCTGAACAGTGCCAGTAATACCCGTCTAGCAGTTTCTCAAGACGAGTTGTTTGTTGTGTACAGTGACCGACCATTCAATGCCAATACTCTGCCAGGGCTTTGTTCATATGATTGATTTCTCATATGATTGATTTCTCAAAGCATGTGTGTTGTTGTTTTTCATTTTAAATTAGGCATTCCCACAGTTATTTTCTTCCACCCTCCTCCAAAACATATTTTGCTGGCCCCTAACAATGGCCAGGTGAGCTGTGGGGCTTTTCTGCTAACCGCAAAAGTACTACACATTCCAACCCCTGTTTCCCAATAGTCTATAGACTATTGTACACTTACTGGGAAATCCCTAGACCTGTTTTTTTTTCCCCCTTCAGATCTTGCTCAGCAGATCTGGCCAAGGCCGGCCTGTGGTCAGTATTGAATCCCTTGGTTAAAAATTAACCCCTTTGTTGATTCAGTGCTTGTGCCAGGCTGAGCTGAAGAAATGTGGCAGGAGGGTGTGTGTGTGTGTGTGTGTGGGGGGGGGGGGGGGTTGTGGTGGTACCGGTGGCTAGTACCATAAATGAAGCTGTCTTAAAAGCGGGCTGGGCCAGTGTAATCCAGGTTAACAAGGCTAATGGATTTAGGAGGGAGATGGATGGGAGGGATAAGCATTGGGCATTGCTTCTGAGAGCGAGACCAAACTAACATTCTGTTAAAAGCCTTTGAGAAAGGTCCTAGGATTTGATTGATTCTATGAACTACAGACAGAATCTGAACAACGAACCCCCCCCCCCCATTGGACTTCCCCCCCAAAAAATACTGGGTAATGAAACAAATAACCCCCCCCCCCCCCCCCCCCCCGGTAATGCTACATGTACCTCAAAACATGAAGATGGACTGAAGTTTCGATCCTAGCAATAGCAGGACCATTCTTCGTATTGCCTTTGAAAAAGGTCCTGCTAAGATTTTATTGATTCTATGAACTGCAGGCAGAACCTGAATGTGGAAACCCCCCCCTCCCTCCGAAAAAAAAAGAGCAAATGATGCTACCTCAAAACATAAAGAGGGACTTATGTTTCGATCCTAGCAGGACCATTCAACCTTCTGTCTTTGCTAGGGGAATCGTGAAGCCCTCTAAATTTGATTTGAGTCTTTTAAAGCCAGGAAGAAGTTTGCATTTGCAACATCCTTGGTCTTGCCACAGGTTAAAGAAAACCCAGCTATGTTCAATAATATAGGCTAAGCCATTGAGGTTGACATACAGTAGTCCACTGTACCGGTATGTACAGTACATTATACATACCTGTACATACATGTACATGTACATGTACTCTCTCATTCAGATAGACTTGAGGATGGAACCAAATGCAGTGTACAATGAGTAATTTTTACATTTATCATATAACTATAAATATACAGGTGGTTGAGGGCTACTGTACACATGTACAATGTACATGTCGGTACATGTACGTGTACATAAAACCAGGGGCCTGGGTTTGAGTTCCAGTTCAGTCACATGAATCTTCTGTGCTATTTTTATGAATTGTTTTGAGTTAAGAATCTTATACATGTACATGTACATGTACATGTACACGTATACATTGTACATGTACATTGTATGTAAAAGTTAGGCCACTGGCTTTCATGTTATTTTGTGTTTGAACTACATGTACATGTACAGTACTAGTATAGTACTAGTAGTACACATGTACAGTATTCATGTAGTTCTCAAAGCAAGCACTATAAGTATACTGGATTCCCTTTAATTAGTGATTTGTACATGTGTACATGTGTACATGCACTTACAATGTACATGTGTACTGACCAATATACTGGGTGGTTAGCACTTTATAAGACCCGAAAATGAGGCATGAGCTTTCGTAGCCACAGCTGCAGTACATGTACTTCATCAGATGCAGCAAGTCATATCGTCATTCATTTCTTTAGCCAAGCCACGTGTGGCATGATAAGAGGCTTTCTCACCGCGCCAGAATCGGCCCGCATGCTCTGCCCGCCCCTCCCTAAACTTTGTCCTTGATCCTTTCCGAGTGTCTAGCCGTCATCACGTGGAATGTTCCTAATGTTTCTGCATCCCTGACCATTTGTAGTACCGGTAGATGTGGGCGCACAGCACAAGTCTAACTGTCTGACGAGTATTGATCCCTGGTATGCTTCAGCAGTGATATTATTTACCCAGTGGGAATGTAGCACTGTGCTCCCTTCCTGTCTCCCTGCCTCCCTGCCTGCCTGCATCCCTGCCTCCCTCCCTGCCTCCTTCACTCGCTCCGTCCCTCCCTGCCTGCCTGCCTGCCTTCCTGCCTCCCTGCCTCCCTGCCTCCCTCCCTGCCTCATTCACTGCCTCTGTCCCTTCCTCCCTGCCTCCCTCCCTACCTCCTCCCTGCCTCTGTCCCTCCTGCCCTGCCTCCCTATCTGCCTCTGTCTCTCCCTCCCTGCCTCCCTGCCTCCCTGCCTGCCTCCCCGCCTCCGTCCCTCCCTACCTGCCTCCCTCCCTGCCTCCCTTCCTCCCTGCCTCTGTCCCTCCCTCCCTGCCTTCCTCCAGGGAGCCTGCCTGCATCCCTCCCTCCATGCCTCCCTCCCCGCCTCCGTCCCTCCCTACCTGCCTCCCTCCCTGCCTCCCTACAGTACCTCCCTGCCTCCCTGCCTCCCTGCCTCTGTCCCTCCCTCCCTGCCTCCCTGCCTCCCTCCTTCCCTCCCTCCCTCCCTCCCTGCCTCCCTCCTTCCCTCCCTCCCTGCCTCTGTCCCTCCATCCCTGCCCGTGTACATGTACATGTTTAATGAATTGGGACGATACTTGAAAGTGGATCTCCAGTCTATTAGTGGCGCATGATAGGAATGGAACGACACGGATTGTTTCCACGCCAAATTTTGGGTTCGGTATCTTTTGCCCGTGGGCCAGCAGTGTTGTTGTGCATTTCTAGACGCATGTGCCCGCTGTACCTCTTTGCACAGCAGTCTCACCACCGGCAAGGATTTGTATCTTGAGACATTGACTATGCCTTTCAGTAATGAGTGGCCCCTATATGAGCACAAAGTACAGTGTATCATCTCTCCCATAAATCTGCATACTAATTCTCAGAGTAATCAGTTTTAGGTTATTTCTCAAAATTTAGTGGGCCTGCCATTTTTCGATCCTACCGTAGCAGGACCTTTCTCAATGGCAGAACGTCTGCCTCTGCCTTTGAGAAAGGTCCTGCTAGGATCGAAACATCAGGCCCGCTAAATTGTGAATTTCCATTTTGTATGTATACATGTACATGTACGTATGCAGTATTTTTGTATAATACTTCATTTCACATTCGTAAAAATCAAATTCATGGGGGAAAAAAGGCCTCTTTTTTTTATTGTAGCCAAAGTTCCCTTGTTCTGTGTAGTGTTATCCCTTCTTGTGACTTGCCTTGTATTTGTCAACACCTGCGAAATACCAAATGAAACGAAACAAGCTGTACATGTAAAGGCCAGACCAGACAAAGTAGCCTACCTACTTGTTTCGTTGACTGTTCTCGGTCTCATTCTAGCCCCCCTCTCCCCTCGGAAAGGGCAGAAAGAAAGAAACCCTTTATGCCTGGGGTATTTCCTAAACAACTAACAGCTCAGGTGCTATGTATCAACACCTGTATGAACACTTTGTGTGAACAATTTTCAATCCTTCCGACCTGATGCTATCGGTATGCGTTCATTTCCCTTCGCTCTCCGTCTCTCTCCTTCTCCCCCCCCCACCCCTCTCTCTTCACCACCACCTGTTATTGATAGACTAGTGGAGGGAGGAGGGGGGGGGTGAACAGGACAGACGAGAGTCTGGCGTCATACCTGGACTGAGAGAACCGCTCGGCTGGAAAGACAAATAGTTGTAGGGGCTGTCTGGTACAGCGGCCATGGATGGCTGACAGACAGACATGAAAATATCACATTCAGTGGGTGAGCGCAGGAAGAGGCAATTAAAAAAAAAAAATTGTGCTGCCAACTAGGCAAGATGCCCCAGTTCCCCCTGAAAACGTCCGGATTCACACGTGTGAGAAATATGAATCCAAAAAGTTGTACCAATTTAGAGATGATAACAAAAAATGAATTCTGATTCTTGATATTTAGCTTTGGCATGACCAGATTTCATAGCGCATGTCTTTTTTGATTTACAGTGTACATTCAGCTCAATTTCATATTTCTCAGAAGATCCAGTTTTTGACTGGATCTCATTTTGAAATGAACGTCAGAATCAGTTTCATTATGGCATAGCAAAGCAATGAACTTGAAAAATGGCTCACTGACTCAATTTGTCCCAAATTACAAATTGTTAAAACAATTTTTTTTAGACAACCTTACGTTTTGATCCAGGACCTTTCTCAAAGGCATTTAGAAAGGGTCCTTTCTGTTAAGATTGGACCGTCGGGCCCTTCGATTGGAGATCATTATTATAATGTTGTTTATTTTGTTTCAGTCATTTTATTTGTCAGTATCTGGAACGCAGTGCGCGTGAATACCATCACTTGTTTATGTACCAGCACATGCACAGTATACATTCGGTCTTCAATTTACAGAAACTCGTCGGTCGCGGATTTACAACAACTGCCATTCCTCCCCTCCCCTCCCCTCCCCCCTGGGAATCCCCTCAAACCCGCTCAAGTGGCTTTTTATTTTGGTCGGGGGGGGGGGGGGGGGCGAGAGTGAGAGGGGGGAAGGGAGGCGGGTTTGGAAATTGTGAACGGAAAATTCCATGATTAAGCCGGGGACGATTTCTCCCTCCTCCTCCCCCCTCTCCCTCTCTCTCTCTCACCATCCCCTCCCCTCCAACTGCACAGGATGAATATGGATGAGATAGACTGATAGAGGCAGTCTAGCCAGGGATGGATTTTTTTTTTTTTTTTTTTTTAATTGGTCGCCGTTGGCATCTAGTCTGACTGGAGAAAGCTCTTTCATGAATGGGTCTTGCTGCTCCTCTCTCCCCCTTCCCCCCACACCACCACTCCACCCCCACAGTGTCAAATCGTGTAAATTCCATTAACTAGTCACATGGAACAGCGTTCGGGTCTGCAGGTCTGTGGCGGCGGCATAGTAAGGGTGTATTGGTCGTCTGGGGATTTCCAAGGTAGTGCTCAAGTGGATGGTATTGGGGCTTCTTCTTTTTTTCCCCTCCGTCCTTAATATTCATTTTGGTCTGTTGGTTGCAGGTTTTCTTTCTTTTCTCAATGGGATGCAAATCTGGGTGTGGGCTGTACATGTACATGTACGTGCAGTCTGCCTCAGTGGATAATCGCTCTTTCACCAAATCACATTCTTCACTCATTATTATTATAGAGGATATGGACCTTGTATAAGAAAAAAGATCACGCAGCCTTGTCAATATTAAGATGCTGTTTACATTTTACTATACATTGTTTTTAGTGTAGCTTTGGTGGCCCGTGTACTATGTTTACATTACACAGGGAGTCACAGGCACATTGTATTTCACTCGAAAGAAAGGACTGAATTTATTTATTGCGTTTTCCATCAGTTGCTTATAAATATATGAAAAAAGGAAAACCTTAATTTATTAACCTGAACCGAACCTTATCTGATATTATATATAATTTTGTTTGCTTGGAATTCAAAAATATTTTGATTTGTGTAGATTGAATACATGTGAATAGTGTATAGATTGAATATGATTGTGTAGATGAATATCTACTGTCGTTCAGTGAATTGATTCAGTGAATTGAAAAGTCCTCGAGTGGTATAAAAGAAAATTTGAAGTATTTGATATATTTAGAAAATTAGGCCTAACAAATGCACTATAACATTTTTTATGAATACAGAAATTTCAAAATTTAGTGGGCCTGACGTTTCGATCCTAGTAGGACCTTTGGGAAAGATCCTGCTAGGATCGAAACATCAGGCCCACTAAATTTTGAGATTTGTAATTTTGCATCCAAAGTGGATTCCTTTTGGAAATCAACTGAAATATAATTACATGTACATGTACACCAAATTCCCTAAAAAGAAATTGTAAATTACAGTGCAAATAGCGGTGAAAATTCTGACCAGTTTTTGGAAGTTATGAATTGTTAGGGGGTCTGACCATGGTCTTACTATAGTCATGCTACATGTATAAAGTGGAAACATCGATTTTTTTCTAAATCTGTAGGTTACTTTATCAGTAAATGTAACCCAAGTATATGTAAGTGCATGCACATTTAAATATACACTTCAGTGTAAACTCAAGTATAAGTACACTGTATTTTGAAAGACAGCCAGAAAATAGGCAAGCGGTTGTACGTTAAGCCAGAGGTCTCGGGCTCAAGTCCCTTTGTCTAGTCAAATTTTCTTTGCTTTTTTGTTTTGATATACAAAAATGTTGCAAACTGCTTACTGACTAAAATTACCAAAATGCAAATCTAAAAATTTAGTGGGCCTGACATTTCGATCCTAGCAGGACCTTTCTCAAAGGCACTTTTCCTTTGAGAAAGGTCCTGCTAGGATCGAAACGTCAGGCCCACTAATTTTTTTATTTTTGTGTGTTCAAATTGTTTAACAAATTCCCTAGTCAGTTTCCCCGCCCTTTGTTTGACTGAGAACCAAGTCCAAATACTGTAAACTGTACTTTCCTAAAACACCAGGGTTCGACCTATTTGATAGTGATACTGAAAATTGTGTGTGTGTGTTTTTTTTTAATCAGTTCGTCTGCTGTTGCTGTCTCTGGATGGTTTGGATCAAAGATTCCTTAATCCGGAGAAACCCATTGACAAAGTAAACAGCCCAGACTGCAGTGGAAGGAGGCTAAATGCTAGATTAAATATTGATTCGCGTCTTGAAGTGCACCGGTATTTGAACTGTGTGGGGGGTGGAGAGGGAGAGGGGTGGGATGGGGTTCTGAACACTGAGTGATACTAATATACTAATGGACGATATTGTTCCAATCTTCTCCCCTCCCCCTCCCGAAATAACCAAATAAGGAATGGAAAGCTGCCGGGGAAATTTCAAACACTTTATGGAAACTGTGAGTGTGACTCTGGTTGAGCACACCATGCAGTGCTGTAACCACCTGAGCTACATGTACATGTACAGTACATGTATCCGGCCTTTAGGCAGCTGCCTACCTTAAATGCTGTACATTGGAACCGTTACCAATGTCCAAATAATCGCGATTTGCATTGCGATCTTCAAAAAAAATTCTTTCTTTTTTTTCGCAAAAAAATGGCGAGCCAATTGTCATTTGCAGTTGTGGTCAAATGGTGGGCGTGTCCTTGAGGGTGGCCCACACAGGGAGACATTTACAAGCACGGCACTTCCTGTCAATCAGAGCGCGAGCGGATCAGTGTTGGATTAAAAAAAAAAAACGATGCGATTCAGCGGAGCATTCCCACACACATCGCATTGCAAATAAACGCGATTATTTGGAAAAAGTCTCACTAATAGTGGAGTCCAAATCCTGATTCAAATCCCACTAAATAATCAAATTTTTTGTGTCCACAAAAAAAGAAATGGAATTTAAATTGTGATCCAAATAATCACGTTTATTTGGGGCAGTGGATATGGCCCTGTATTAGTCCACCTTCTTCAGCGGTCTTATTTTTTCTCCTAAGAAATAATTGGGACACCCAGTCGTATGTACATGTGTACATACAACATGTAGTATTGAATACAAAATGTGCTGTCTAGTGCATTGGTTGTGGAATGTACATACATGTACATGGCATTGTGAACATGCATGCACACGCAACATGTGTAGCACTGCTTGTATCACTGTACAAATGTATATGTATGTCAACACTATTCTATTCAACCCAGGAATTCCCATCTAAGAATGAGAAAAAAAACCACAGTACATGTACAACATAGCTCTTGTGCACACAAGTCCATGTACACATTGTACATGTACACATTGTACTGTCTGTACAGTTTGTACCTCCATGCGTCTTACATGCGCTTTCATTTAGTGGTTGCAAGTCTCAATGTTATACAAACAACTGTACAAAATGCCTTTATATTACCCCTGCACGTAGGCTAGGCACACGTGCACTCATAATGTTCTGCAACATATTGTGGTCTTCCTTGAAGGGTAAACCACATCTGATTGCTGGAATGCCGAGCATTCTTAAATACTGCCACAATAATTACATGTATGTAGACAGTGGGGGGGGACATACATGTATTGGTGTAAAGAACATGTACATGTACATGTATTCCTGCCCTGAGGAACTGCTGTGATTGTAAGTGGGAAGTTCTATTACATTTTGCCAGAGTGTGAGGATTGAGTAACAATTATGTTTCTCCCCCACCCCCACCCATAAATTCCATTTCTTTTCAAGCAACCACCCAAATTGAAGTTCTTTGTCCGGCTTGTAACATAAGACGGACTTCCAAGTCAACAGCCAGGGTTGTCAGAGTAGAGTTACCTGTCCCCCCCAACATCCCCACAGTTTTGTGTCAGCTCTCTGCGGCTGCTTTTGTGCCTACCAGTGTCAGGACCGATTTATTTTGACTGGTGGCTGCCCACCAGGATTCGGGGGCAAACAGTGTGCAGTATTGTTCGATCCTGCCAGCCCTGAGACAAGTGCGGTGGGGCTGCTGCGAGCCCTGCTTGCACAGGTGCCTATATACATGTACCTAGACCCGGAGCCAAGCCCATGCTTGGAATATGATTGATTGGAATACTACAACAGGACTCACCTTGTCTACCTACCCCCCTTGTTTACCCGAAGTGGAAGGAGAGGTGGTGGGTGGGAGGAGAAATGAAATTGTAGGGGGGGGGGAGTGTGGAAAGAAAACTCCCAGGTGATACGACATAAAGTAATGTCACAAAATGTTCCAAATTGCTTAACTTCTTTTATCTTTTTTTGTGTGTGTGCAAAATTGACCAAAACAAGGCTGAAAAGCCACTCAAGCAAGGTTAAGGGCTAGAGCCGAAAGAAGGAGATAGAGAAGGACTCTGGAAGGCCGGAGAAAGGAATTAACATTGCTTTTAAAAAGGGCAAGATCGTAGGCAGGGGGAAAGCAAGAACCAGGAAGGGAATTGCAGATGGAGGCAGGATGAGGGAAGAAGCCATTCTGATACCTCTCCGTTCTATGTGCATACATGTAGTACACCTTGGGGCAGATAGAGTGTGTGGGTGAGACTTATGAAATGTGAATCTCAAAAACTTAAGAGGGCCTACCGTTTCCCAAAGGTCACAGCAAGAACCTTTCTCAAATGCTTTGGAGACCACAGCCGCATTTTTTCATTCAGATGCTACCAGCAAAGTGAAAGTAAATGTACACTGGGTATTGATCCACTTACAGTAAGAAAAAAAGAAGAAAAAAAAGTTCACCCTCAGACCTTTGACATGTGTCTCCGACAACCCCCCCCCCCCTCTCACTCTCTGCGGATCATCAGTTGTGATGTCTGACCAGAACCTGTCTGAAATGTGTTCCATATCATGGGTCTGGAAGGGATTTGAACTCGTGAAACCCTTTCTGTTTTAGGCTGGTCGGCTGGTGTTGGGTCTTGGCTGGTCCAAATTGTCCCTAATACCAGACACTCATCCCTACTACCTTCCTGAGGCCAACCCCCTCCCCTCCCTCCCACCGGCTATGCACTCCATATGGGCAAGTCCACCCTCCATTGAGTGGCACAGGGTGCCTGCATTACTGTGGCTCGGAGTGGGTTGAAGCCAAATTTACATTGTACTGTAATGTAGACCAGTCACTGCAGAGGTTAGAAGCCAACACCTTGAGTACATGTTCATGTTCATGTACATATACATGTACATGTACATGTACATGTGTACATGCACCTTCATTTGTGACCCGGCACAGCATAATGAGGAATAACCCCCACTTTTCAAATTTTGAGATTTTCCAATGAAGTGAAAGAGTATACCATTAGCTTTTAAATGATATCAAAATACAATATCCTCTAATACTTACATGTAAATTATCAAAAAATAATTTAAAAAAAATATTTTTTAATCGAATTGTGAAGAAACTTTAGCTTCAGGCGTCGTTTACTCAAAAAGTGTTTTGGTGGGATATTCCTCATGTCGGTGTGCCGGGTCACATTTAACCCTGTGTACAGTATCATATAGGCACATTTAAGTCCATGTACATGTACTTGAACATATAAATATCATATACATGCACATGCCCGGTACATGCATGTACAGTGTACAATAACCATGTCTGACGTTAAAATGATACCAAATTGTTGCAAACAACTCCCTGATTGAAAATGACCCAAACTTGTAAATCCTTCAATTAAGAGGGCCTGGCATTTTAATCCTATTTACATGTAGACATGTATAACAAATCCGCCTATGCGGGATATTAGGATTAGGATCAGTGTCCTTTTTTTAAGGCCCTATACAACATTGGTAAAGGTCAAAAGATTGCCACAGTTTGTCTGTTCAATCTTAAACCATTCCAAAAAAGAAATCCTGCAAAGGGTTTAGCTCATCAAGTGGCAATCTGAGAAAGTAGAAAAAAGCCCCCAAAACCCCACGTTTTCTCACCATTCTGTAGTGTAAGAAATGGTTTATTACTCACGAGTAATAGGCCTAACCTACATGTACATTGTGTACATTGTATATTGGGCCTTTAAGACCTGACTGACGTTTAGTTTACTCACACATGCATCTAAATAAGTCGAGGGCTTGAATGTTTTTTTATCCTAGCAGGTCGTTTCCCACTACAGAATCCTGCCTCCTAGAAGCAGCGACAAAAAATTCAAGGCATTCACATTTTTGGTCGTTCTGCTCAATTACATGTAGCAGTCGGCAACATGTTTTGTGTTAACGTAATTTACTATTAAGGGCCATTCCCACTACGAAAAAAAATCGCGATTTGAATTGCGATTCAAAAACCTTGTTTTTTGGGGTCATGTCCACATTGGCCAAAAATTGCGTCGCAAAAAATCGCGAGGCGATTGTGGTTAGCAGTTGTGGCCAAATGTGTCCTTGAGGATGGTCCATGCAGGGAGACATGTAAACAAGCACGGCACTTGCTGTCATTCAGAGCATGAGTGGTGCATTGTGGGATTACAAAAACCGATGCGATTCAGTGAAGCGTTCCCACACACACCGCGTCGCAAACAAACGCGATTAATATGAAAAGTCTCACTCTTAGTGGAGTCCGAATCATGATTCAAATCCCACCAATAATAACGTTTTTTGTGTCCACACATGAAAAAAAAAGTGGAGTTCGAATCGCGATTCAAATTGCGATCCAAATAATTGCCTTTACCGGTACATGTATTTGGTGTGGTGGAAACGGTCCTATTGATTACTGTGTCTTTAATGACATTTTTGAGTCTTAGACATACATGTGTACACTGTACATGTATGTACAGTTCATGTGCATTGTACCTATTCCTCCATTATTGTACATGTACACGGCTCATAGGGAGGGAGCTTTTCAAAGAAGTCACAGTTGGATGATTAAAAGAGTTAATTGAGTTTGACCTTGACAGTGTGTCTCCCTCGGATCGTGCAGATTCGATTCTGGGAATGAGAATGCGAGTAAATGTGGAATGCACACTCATTACGGGGACCTGCGAAGAAGCTTTTCTTTATTGGACACCTGTTAGAGCGGTTCCTCCTAAACATACACATGTACATACACATTCATACTGTACCTGAATCTGTATCCTTGTGGAGACATGGCCTTGTTCTCGTGCACTATACAACCGTGTGAGAATTGATGTTTTAAAAATGCTCTTATTTCAACCACATTCACTTTCCTGGGTAGAAATGTGGACCGTATGTCCCTTTTATATAACGCTTCAATTTGCGACAGGTTCTTACCCATCACAAATTTCCCGTTTTTAAGTTACAGTATTTCCAAATATCAGTTTTGTGAAAACCTTGTGGAGACCTATACACCTTTACAATTTCCCTGTGGAGACCTACATGTATTCAACCTATTATCTTAGGTCTCCACAAGGCACTAGATTCGCGTGCATGTGGTGTGACAAATACCCAGTTCAGCCCCCAAGATGTTTCGATCTCTTCCCCCCCCCCACCCTCCCTCCCCGTGGTACCCAGAATGTACCAGAGCCGCACCGGTGGTGCGCGCAATGTGCGCGTGAAACATTTGATGACTTGTCATTCTTGTCTGCCCACATGTAATGTACACGTGTTCATGTAGCTCACGTGCCCCAGACACCGGTCCCGTGAAGATGTCTTTCTTGTCGCCGTAGCTCATCACGGCGCCAACTCCGTTCTCGTGTGCAGTAGATGCACAGTGTTCATGACATGTCATTCTTGTCGCCCCCCCCCCCTACTGTACATGTAGCTCTCGTCACCAACACCGGTCTACTCTTCACCTCAGTGCCAAGCAGCGCATGAATCGTCAGTGCTCGGTGCTGGCAGTTCATCAAGCAAGAACCAATTACTCCGTCAATGTGGCTTGTTTTACAGTAAGTTGATAGCAATTTTTAGGATTCTTCCTTTGAGAAAGGTCCCACAGCCGATTTCAAGAAAAGGTACGCAACTTACAAATGTTGCGTTTACAAGTCTTGCGCCACAAAGACTCTTTTCAGCATCATTGAGCAAAGGCAGCAAAATGTTGCTTTTAAAGTTAAAATGTTGCGTACATAACTTTTGGAGTTTCTTGAAATCGGCTGCTAGGATCGAAACGTCATCATCAGGACCCTCTACATGTAATTGTTTGACAAGCACTAATGAGCGCGATTCGGATCGCGATCTAAATCGCAGTTCTGCTTGCGATTTTTTGGAAACAGCGCGATTATTTGCCAGGCGCTGTGTGTGTTGGAAAGAGAAAATCAAAAAGTCACATCCCACAATTCCATGGGCGTAGATCTCACGGGTCACGTTTCAGGCAGCGCAGTTCTGACTGAATCTGATTCTTCTTCTTTTTTCAATCGCGATCCACTTTTAGATTTTTTTTCTAGTGGGAACGCACCTGTACATGTACATGCTCAGTGTAAGGAATGTTTTGCTTCTGACTGACACCCCCAGTCCCCCACCCTACATGGGGTGTAGCAAAGATAGATAACTTTTGGGGAAGACACCCACAAAAGGGCTGGTTGCAGTAGTTCACTAGTGGGTAGAGCATTGATACAGTGTACAATGCACACACGTTCTGTATATCAAGCCAGAGGCTCAAGTCCCGGTGCTGTCCAATTGTCTTTTCTCTTCTCTTTGACATCTAATCATTTCTCATTAAGTTCTCATAACATTTCTGTCGCAAACAGGTTCTTCAGGCCCCCTCCTAAAGACAAGATTGCTCGTGTTTTCATCGTTGGTACATGTATACACACAACTACATGTACATGTAGTAAGTACAGTATTTTTTTAAGCCTTATTGAAGCTGCTGGCATTACTTTGTTTGTTTCGACAAAAGTGGCAGAGATACATAAAAATATGGCCCTTAAAAAAAAAAACCCAAGTGGTGCTGTAAATGAGATCAGTCACGTTTTCAGTCCAGTTTGGTGCCCGTTTTTTTTTAATCATCAATCGCAAACCTTGGGGGTGGTTGAGTTTATCCCCGGGACAAGGTCGTTTGCCCTTGAAATAGTCCACCAAGGGTTGTCCATTAGGGAGATGAAAATGTGTGGCCAAGGGGAAACACCATTTTGTGTTGGAAGCATCGCTTGACTGGACATCTCTGGGCAGCGTGAGAGAGAGAGAGAGAGAGAGAGAGAGAGGGTGGGGGGGGGGGGGGAGGGGACAGGGTCATATTCAACAATTGAAAGCCCAGATCTGTTCGGGGAAAATAATGCAACTCCACTGACCCTGGGCACCACCTCTGTACTTTCAAGGCTGTGAACTTGGCCTACCTCTCTATTGAGATATAGGTACACAAGTAGATACAAAAAGATTCTTCGATAACCCCAAGGCAGGGCAGGGTAGGGCGAAGCAAGACAGGGCAGGCAAACATGGTAGGCAGGGCAGGGCAGGGCAGGGCAGGGCAGGGCAGGGCAGGGCAGGGCAGGGCAGGGCAGGGCAGGGCAAGACAGGGCAGGCAAACGGGGTAGGCAGGGCAGGGAAGGGCAGGGCAGGGCAAGACAGGGCAGGCAAACAGGGTAGGCAGGGCAGGGCAGGGCAGGGCAGGGCAGGGCAAGACAGGGTAGGCAGGGCATTGCGGGGCAGAGCAGGGCAAGACAGGGCAGGCAAACAGGGTAGGCAGGGCAGGGCAGGACAGGGCAGGATAGGGCAGGACTGGGCAGGAAAAGACAGGGCAGGGCAGGGCAGGGTAGGGCAGTGAAGGGCAGGGCATGGCAAGACAGGGCAGGAAGGGCATCGCAGGGCAGGACAGGACAGGGCAGGACAGGGCAGGGTAGGGCAGGGCAGGGCAGGGCAGGGCAAGACAGGACAGGGCATGGTAGGGAAGGGCAGGGCAGGGAAGGGCAGGGCAGGGCAGGGCAGGGCAGAACAGGGTAGGATAGGGCAGGACTGGGCAGGGCAAGGCAGGCCAGGGTAGGGAAGGGCTGGGCAGGGCAAGGCAGGGCAGGGCCGGGCAGGACAACAAAAGTAGCGGCAAGTTGGCTTTATTGGTGAAAATCTGGAAGCCCTGCACAAAATACAGTTGGGACTCCATAATCATAATCCATAATCCCTGCTGCCCGCCTGTGGTTTTACATGTAGCTCTGTGATTGCTTTGGACAGAGCGGGCGATGTACAACGAAGGAAACCTCCCAGGGGTACCCGGGGAGTAATTCATTCTGAGTTTCTTTCCTCACCCCTCCCCCCCCCCCACACTTCTTTTTTTTTAGGGGGGGGGGGATCGGAGCTCGACTCAAATCTTGCCTACAATCTCTCCAGTTCACACGTGTTTTAGCTTTAGGGCTTGCAAAATCATTTTTTAGCGCGCAAATTCTAGCGTCCAAAATATGCCGGGCAGGAAATCCCAGCATCCTGTCACTGTCCTTCAACTTTGGCTGGAAGGTCAGTGTTTTCCTCGCTGGCTAGGAACTTTGGGGTTATTTGGTTGAAGAAAAAAAATCAAACAAAAACAAATCTGGAAGACTTTTTGATGAGAAAGAGAAAAGACACAATCAACTGGACCAATTTTTTTTTTGGGGGGGGTTCTTAATGTAAGGGTTTGCTATGGCAGTCATTCCCCTTAAGGATCTTAACATAACAGGCATGCAACTTGTCCGCGGATCCGCGGATTTCTGCGTTTTATTTAATTCGGCCATTAAAAAAAAAAAAAAAAATGTTTTTTTTTTTTTTTTTTTTTTTTAAATCAAAGTCATAAGTTGTCACAAACTACTCAGAATGCACCACAGAGCATCTAGAATCCAAAATTTTCCTGGGCCCTTAAGCAGGCCCCAAACCACACACCGTAAGGGCTTCGTGCTTCGCGCTCGCAGTTTCATACGGACATTTTCCTCTTTTTTTTACAATTCAAGAGTTGCATGCCTGACATAATCGTAACAGCTTTTCAGATGTGGGTACTGTTGAGTTAATACAGTGTGCACACATGTGTCTGTGGCTGAGCGGTAATAAGTTGCTGCCTGTTAGTTATACACCAAGACCGCAGCCTGGGCGTGAGGTTCACCTTGCGTTCCCATTGAATTTACCGGTACATCTTCAGCAAGAGTCACTGGTTACACACCAGTGAGTCTGGCGGGAACACGGTTTGAAGATTTACTGTGGAGTGCTTGTTGAAGCTTGGCAGAGCCAAGGCAAGGTTGGCCCCCTGGCATGTGCACAACAAAGATCGGTCAAACTCTGAAAGAGAGAAAGATATGCATGTACAGTATACACATCTTCCTATCACTGTCAAGTCGGTTGCACCTGATCTTGATTGTTGACAAGTTGAAGAAACAACAATCGAGTACTTCTTGCCTAGGCTTTGAGAAATGTCCTGCTGGAGTCAAAACTCCGGGCCCTCTGATTTCCTTGGCTGAGACTTGCAGACTTGTGGCCATTTAAAGTTGCTAAGCAGTCGGCAACATGTTTGAACGAATACCCTGGAATCAGACCTTCAATTCACCAGCCTTTGAGAAAGGTCTTGCGAGGATCTAAACTGTCAGACCCTTAGTTGTTGTGTTTTTGTTTTTGGGTGAGAAGCATTTTTGGGTCATTTAAAGTCAGTAAGAAGTTGGCAACATCATTTGTGGTTTGTTTTGGTGGGGGGGGGGGTATATTACATCACTTTGAATCAGAACTGAATACTTCTGGCTTCCCCCCCCCAGACTACATAGAGTGTAGCTAACTAGTTGACTATTTGGGAAGGCCACCCATCTAAGGGCTGGAAAGTTCAGGTGGTACATGTAAGAGATTGCAGAGATGTAAGAGACACAAAACCAGAGGTCTCGGGTTCGTATCCTGGTCCAGCCAGAGTTTTCTGTGCCACTTTATCTCTAAATTGTTTTTAAGTTCCCGGTCAGTTTTTCCATTGTTCGTTTGAATCAGAACTCGTGAGAAAGTGGACGGGGTTGAAACCGAGCAAGCGCTGGAAGCATCTCCGAAGGAAATTCGGCCCTCCTCATTCTCTCGGGGTTTTTTTCTCCCCTCTTACCCCCCCCCCATCCGTCCCTCTTCCAAAATAAAATCTGCAAAACTTGAACCAGCAATCGAAAGCTGTCAGGGAAAATTTCATCCATAATTTGTCTGTACGTTGACCAGCTCCACCGATCACCCTCCCCTCTCCTCTAAAAAAAAAAATTGGGTGGGTTGTTCACCCCTGCCCTGTACCCCCCTGTCTAGGATATTGGCCCCCTTTGCTACCCTCTCCTCCCCCTGTCTCCTCCACCTCCTCCATGCCTTCCCCCAAATGACAGGCAATGACCTCTCACCAATTGCTGGCCACTTGGGACCCTCTTTTTTTCTTTCTTTTTTCCTTTTTAGTTGGACCCCTCTCCCAATTTGTAGATGAGGGCCAACAACCCCGTCTCTTAACCCCCCTTCTTCCCCCCTCCACTCCCCCCTTTATACCCGCTCTGGGATCAATGTGGGCTGTTCATGATCCAACACGCTGGCTGCAAATTAGACCTGAGCCCTCTCATTTGGGGAGGGTTAATGTTTTAATTTTTTTTTTTTTTTTTTTTTTTTGGGGGGGGGAGGTGGAAATACGTTGGACAAACAAAACAAGTGCAGGGCTAATCTTTAACCCCGGTCTCTGCAGACATCGGAGCAGACTCGGTCCCTTTTCAGACGACCTCTTGTTTAAAGGCTTAATGACCGGTGAAGCAGAACAGATCACCTGTGTAAGAGTACGAGACGAAATCCCTTTTCTTTACTCTTTTTTTTTTCGGGTGGGGGGTGGGGTCCTTTCTTTTTTCTAAAGAGGAAGAGGAATGAAAGAGAGTTAAGAGATCTCCAGCAACGGCACCTTGGGAAGTCTTGGAAGTGCACAATGTACATTGTACATGTATTTTGCGTTCCAAACAGTGCGGACAGCCCATCCATAGACAGGGAAGTAGAACAAAAGAAGATTTGTTCTTCTTTGGAAAGCTGTGTGACAGCTATCCTGCACTGTGCTGTGTCTGATTGCCTGCTATACCACATGTGTGTCAAATACTGTATGTGTGTAATGAATAGAACTATGAAATTAATACAAGAACTGTTGCATACTGCTCACTGACTAAAATGACCTTCAATACATGAATCTCAAAAGTTAGATCCTAGCCACAGGGACCTTTCTCAAAGGCAAAGGCTTTGCCCTTGAGAAAGGTCCCGCTACATGTACAGTAGGATCGAAATGTCAGGCCTCTCAAGTGACCGTTGTAGAGTTCATGTGGTGGATTGCAATCTGTACACAGCGGTCTGTCATAGACAGGTCATGATTTGCATTGGCGAGAACGTAACTGAATGTGGATTCGCCCTGTCCAATGTGCAGTTAGCTTTGCATGCCCAGTGCTTTTCCCGATTGCCCGCACGGGCAGCTCGGGCAGGATCTGAACCCGTGACTCCTGCTTGGCTACACAGCAGGCATCTTAACCACTCGACCGCCGAGCTGGTTTGAGGATACATGTAGTGTGTTTGATCATGGAGCTCCGTGATTCGATCAACAGTTGGGCAGGCGGCAAGCCAGTCCTTTCAAAGAGGTTCAGAGAGCAGTAGGATGCCCCCCCCCTCCCGAGACAACTTTTCCTAAGAGAGGGAGTTCATTGTCTGGAATCCTCGTCCCACAAAGGGGTAGAATCCCGTTGCCCACCCCGATTTGGAAGAGTAAAGCCGCGTCCGCACTGGACTTATTTTTTACCGAGCCCGTGGGTAACATTCCAATGGGTAAATCTTCCCGGCGTCCGCACTTGGACTTTCGACTCGGGTAAACTAACCGAGACGACGCAGTAAAACTAACCGACTGGCGCGTATAAACGCAAGAGGGCGCTATGGTGGTGACCTGTCACCGGATGTAAATACCATAAAACTACGACACGTCGACCCTGCTCGAAAAGTAAACAACATTTCGAGCACGTGGTATTTAGGGCCTCTGGCAATGCGGGGCGCCGGATGTGGTTTTTTACCGAGTCGTTTACCGAGACGTCGTGTCCGGATTGGACTTTTCGGCTCGGTTAAACTGACCTGGTCAATTTAACCGGGCAGAAGTTGGTCGGTTAAACTACCCACTGGAGTCGGGTAAGTTACCTGGGAGGAAAACTTTCTGGCTGTCCGCACTGGACTTAAAATGGTCAATTTACCCATTTGCTCGGTTAGTTTACCCATTTTAAGTCCAGTGCGGACGCGGCTTAAGAGGCACACGTGGAGATACTTGGCTGTGGCTACAGTGTCTGCCATAACTCATCCTGATAGATAGATCTGAAACTCTCGAACTCACCAACCCCCGTCTCCCCCCCCCGGTAAGCCGAGTTCCATTCCGGTGTCCTGTGATGAACACCAGTTGCCTTCCATGCGGGCAGCAGGGACAGGAGACAAAGGCAGGGAAGGGTCTGGAACCAACCGTGCCCAAATGCGTACGCCCCGTTACCCGGACAACCTCATTCATCGTCATTGCATGGAATAAATAGCTCTCGATGATTTGCGCAGAACCAATTTTTTAAATTGACCATCTGTCCAGATCATCACTGACAGTCTGACTTTATTTGAACTCATCCTCAATCCTCCCTTCTCCCCTCCTGCTCTCTTATCAGCAGAGCGCACTAATTGAATTGACCTCATAATCTTAGCACCAAGGGTGGGGCAGGGGAGGGATTCTCTTCTTAGTCCCACTAAAACAACCTGGAGAACAACAACAGCTCTTCCTCCTAAAATGATTGTAGAGAGAGAGAGAGAGAGAGAGAGAGAGAGAGAGAGAGAGAGAGAGAAAGAGTTGGGGGGGTAGAGAGAGATAGAGAGGGAGAGAGAGAGGGGGGGGGGGTAAAGAGAAAAAGAGGGAAGGGTAGAGAGAGAGAGATAGAGAGGGGGAGAGAGAGGGGGAGAGAAAGAGAGAGAGGGAGAGAGAGGGGGAGAGAGAGAGAGAGAGAGAGGGAGAGAGAGAGAGAGAGAGAGAGGGAGAGAGAGGGGGGGAGAGAGAGAGAGAGAGAGAGAGAGAGAGAGAGAGAGAGAGAGAGAGAGAGAGAGAGAGGGAGGGAGGCAGAGGGAGAGAGGCAGAGGGAGAGAGAGAAGAGAGAGGAGAGAGAGATAAGAGAGGGGGAGGGAGAGAGAGAAAGAGTGATAGAGAGAGAGAGAGAGAGAGAGGGAGAGAGAGAGAAGAGTGAGAGAGAGAAAGGGAGAGAGAGGGAGAGAGAGGGGGGAGAGAAAGAGAAAGAGAGAGAGAGGGTGAGAGAGAGAGAGAGAGAGGGGGGAGAGAGATAGATAAAAGAGAGAGATAGAGAGAGAAAGAGAGCGAGAGAGGGAGAGAGAGGGGGAGGGAGAGAGAAGGGGAGGGAGATAGAAAGAAAGAGAGAAAGAGGAAGAGAGAGGGGGAGGGAGAGAGGGAGAGAGAGAACAATTGCAGACTGAACCAGACCGAATCTCTTGCTTCTCTGCCCTCTGATGATTTATTGTCGAACAGACACAGGGAGCACAAGCAGAAACAACCCAGTCCCCTCCTCCCTCCGTCTTGTCTTTTTTTTTTTTCTTTTTTTTTTTCTCACTTTCAATCTCTCGCTCTCTTTTTTATTTTGGCGGGGGATGCGCACTAGTTAAAACGCGACTTGTAACGGAGGCTTTACAATGTCAGTAGTGGTTACAGTGGGGCTCATCAGGCAGTGGGCGTCGGGAAATGAGCTAAAACTCCTGGAAAGTGGGCATCATTAGCCGAATTTCCTGTGCGGCTAAGGCTTGCAGCCCGGCCGAGGAGCGCTCCCGCACGCACTCGGTGCGTCCCACTGGCCGCGGTGAACAATATTTTGCTCTCCCTCCCCCCCTTGCACTCTCAGGAGAGTAGGGCCCGGGCATTCTCCGCTCCTCAACTCGAGTTGGGAGAAGAGTTTTTTTCTTTTCTTGGGGGGACGACGGGAGGTACAGGGGAGGGCAGGCCGGGGGAGGGAGGGAAGGATAGGAAGTCGAATTTTCCTCAATTATCTTCGGTCGCATCTCAGGAAGGCACCGGCAATTGGAAGAGTGAAAGACAATAATTAGTTGCATACCAGGGCTGGGGTCGCGTTGCACACCCTCACGGCAGCCGAGGTGAAAAATAGAAGAAGAAGAAGAAGAAGAAGAAGAAGAAGAAGAAGACGAAGAAGAAGAAGAAAACAAAAAAAAGACTACGAAGAAGAAAACAGGTCCCCTATGCTGCCAGAGTGACGATGCTGATGCTAAGACTGCTGGTGGCAGGATGTTTGTCCAGGAACTGACAGATCTTCGGTCACTTTCAACCCCATCCCATCCCCTCCCGACCCTCACCCCCTTTCCCTTCTCCTCCCTCCCCCCCCCCCCCAAAAAAAAAAAATTGGCTGAAATCAGCACAAAATATCAAGCCGGCGGCAGACTTGAATCTCAACGTAGCCCGCGTTGAAATTCATCTCATCCTATGTATCGTCTGTATTTAGCTTGCTGTTGGTTTTTTACCTCGGAAGTTTCCACTACACCGAGATGGCCTGAGGTTTCGATCCTCACTGGTCCCCTCTCAAAGACCTAGGATCTTTCTTTCTCTCAGAAGGACCTCTCTGAAAGAGCCCCTAAGACCTTTGAGAAAGGTCCTGCTAGGATCGAAACGTCAGGCCCTCTTAATTTGGGGGATTTGTCAGTAAGCAGTTTGCAACATTTTCAGTCGATTTAAGTCAATGTTTTGGTGCAGTGCAGTGCAGTGCGGTGCAGTGGGGATACATGTACAATGTACATGTAGTTCAGAATTTTTTTTCAGAAAAAAATAAAACTCAAAAAAATGTCAAACTGTGGTCCAAGTTGCCTTTACTTGGCTTCATTGCATGTTGTTGGCTTCATTACACTGCTTCA
>OX465113.1:14816757-14829257 GCA_949987565.1 Luidia sarsii
CGGCCGCGTGAACAATATTTTGCTCTCCCTCCCCCCCTTGCACTCCTCAGGAGAGTAGGGCCCGGGCATTCTCCGCTCCTCAACTCGAGTTGGGAGAAAGTTTTTTTCTTTTCTTGGGGGACGACGGGAGGTACAGGGGAGGGAGGCGGGGGGGAGGGAGGGAAGGATAGGAAGTCGAATTTTCCTCAATTATCTTCGGTCGCATCTCAGGAAGGCACCGGCAATTGGAAGAGTGAAAGACAATAATTAGTTGCATACCAGGGCTGGGGTCGCGTTGCACACCCTCACGGCAGCCGAGGTGAAAAATAGAAGAAGAAGAAGAAGAAGAAGAAGAAGAAGAAGAAGAGAAAAAAAAGACTACGAAGAAGAAAACAGGTCCCCTATGCTGCCAGAGTGACGATGCTGATGCTAAGACTGCTGGTGGCAGGATGTTTGTCCAGGAACTGACAGATCTTCGGTCACTTTCAACCCCATCCCATCCCCTCCCGACCCTCACCCCCTTTCCCTTCTCTCCCTCCCCTCCCCCCCCCAAAAAAAATAAATTGGCTGAAATCAGGACAAAATATCAACTTGAATCTCAACGTAGCCCGCGTTGAAATTCATCTCATCCTATGTATCCGTCTGTATTTAGCTTGCTGTTGGTTTTTTACCTCGGAAGTTTCCACTACACCGAGATGGCCTGAGGTTTCGATCCTCACTGGTCCCCTCTCAAAGACCTAGGATCTTTCTTTCTCTCAGGAGGACCTCTCTGAAAGACCCCTAAGACCTTTGAGAAAGGTCCTGCTAGGATCGAAACTTCAGGCCCTCTAAATTTGGGGGATTTGTCAGTAAGCAGTCTGCAACATTTTCAGTCGATTTAAGTCAATGTTTTGGTGGGGATACATGTACAATGTACATGTAGTTCAGAATATTTTTCAGAAAAAAAAAAAACTCAAAAAAAATGTCAAACTGTGGTCCATGTTGCCTGTACTTGGCTTCATTGCATGTTGTTGGCTTCACTACACTGCTTCATGTATGTGCCTCATGTACAAAAGCATTTTTGTTGAATTCATCATTCCTATTTGCCAGCTCTTACTTGTACCTCAGAATTTTCTGCTCGGTGCCGTTGGGGAAGTGCAGAATTTCCCCAGCAAAAAAGAAAATCCAGGGACCAAAATGTTTACGTATAATTGGTCAGGATAGTATTGTATCATATACATGTACATATACATGTACATGTACATGTACAGTGTGTGTTGCATCAATCAATGTACAGCAGCCGATTTCACGAAACTTCAAATGTTGCATGTTACGCAACATTTTGTTGCGTAACTTATGCAACATTTTGCTGCCTTTTCTAAATAGTGCACAAAAGAGCCATTGTGGCGCAAGACTTACACAACATTTGTACGTTTCGTAACTTATGCAACTTTTCTTGAAATCGGCTGCAGTATAAATATACATGTACAGTATTTGCTAACTCCTAATCGACCGATTGCATGACAACTGTTTACACGCACAGAGCTGTAATGGAAATGTACGAAGAAGATTGTGAACAATATGATAGTCTTCTTTGCTCATTTCCACTTGTAAAGGTTGTAAACATTGGTGGTGCAATCGGTCTATTTTCCACTTTGATTTTTCAGCATGCGGGTGTGTGGTGTGGCACATGTAGTTCAGTAATACCAGTAGAAATTACCTGCAATAGACCTCATAGAATGCTGGTGCGCAAAACCAGAGGTCTCAGGTTCAAGTCCCACGGTCCAGTGTGATTTTCACGACCATTTTTCTTTCAAAATTTCTTCGCACGTTCCCCGTCAGTTTTGTCCTTAAATACTTGTCGGGCACCGAGCTCGAGGGAGCCATATTTTGCAGTTGTCAGGAGTGATCCACTCCGTGATCCACGGGACTGGGTGACATTTTAGATGCATGGACCTGCACATTAATACATTTTGTAGGTACGAGGTTGTACACATACAGTGTATACATACATACATCGTGTGATGTATGCTTGTTACGAGGAGTGAGTAATGCAGCGTCTTGGCCTTGCCTATGTGTTCATGCCTGACACACTTTAGCGCGCGTTACTGACTGATGTCGGCTGATGAAATTCTTCCGTCGACTCGGTGCTGCCGGCGGGTTCGTTACATGGATGTCAACGATGTACAGGGTAGGGGGAGGCGGGGACTACATGTATCCTCGGCCTCGTGCCTTTTGTCTGATTTGCTCATCTCTGTCCTGTCGTCGCTGCGCTAATGTGGTAGGGGGTGAGTTAGAAGGGGGAGAGGAGACGCGAGGACTTTTGTGCCGACGTCAAAATGCGGGGCAATTGTCATCTCATTGCCGCGCTGCCTTCCTCAAAAAAACATTCCAGTTGACATTTCACGTTGCCCCCCCCCCCAACCCCCCCCCCCTTCATCCCCTCTGGGCTATGTGCCCCCCCCCCTTCATCCCCTCTGGGCTATGTGCCCCCCCCCCCATCCTCCTCCTCTCTGCATGTTCAGCCTTGAAGGGCCTCGCCTCCTAGCACTGTCTGAAGCTTTCAAACAACAGTGCCCTGTTTGCTCACCGGTAAATTGTCTGGAGCAGTAAGGATCCTTCACTGGAACCAGATTAGACATCTCTACTGTACCTCAGCCTCGCTGAATGAACACCTATTACTCGCACTCAAAACTTTGATGGGCCGCATTGTTTGCATGCACAAAGTGCCACCTCAACGCTCCAAATCAAGACCAGTGTTGTAAAATGATTTTCTGTAAAGATAAATTACATCTAGATTACAAATCACAAAGTTACATACTGTACATGTGAGATTTGAAGGTGTTCATGGTGAGAATAGCAGGAGTAATACATAGGTTTGCGGTGACACCGTGCTAAGTTCTCTTTTGTGAGTATGTGTCGTTCTGAAAACAGGAGGAACTCAATGTTTCAAACATTATACTCTGTTCATCTTTGACAGGAGAAGTTACATGTACATGTATTGTCTTGTTCGGTGCCTGAAAATCAGTTTGTATGCACAAAGTACAGTACATATAGTAAGTTGAGGATTTCTCCTCTTGCTCTCTCTCTGATATGCCACCTATCGAAATATTGAAATTCCAGAAGAAAAATAAAAATCACGCTTGGAATGACGGGAATACATGTAGTTCCAGCACAGTGCACCTTTACGTTTTGTCGAATGGATCCGTGGCCCAGTTTTTGCGCTTTGGCCGATTCTCTGGGCGGTGTGGTACATGTATGAGATCACCGGTTGCAAGTAGGTGCACTCATGCCGCATGTTAAGCACGCAACAGCTGTCTAAGGTTGCACATTTATTCCAACCCCCCTCCTCCCTCCCCCTCCATCCCGCCCCTGTCCATGTTGT
This sequence comes from Luidia sarsii, assembly GCA_949987565.1. Lineage (NCBI taxonomy): Eukaryota > Metazoa > Echinodermata > Asteroidea > Paxillosida > Luidiidae > Luidia > Luidia sarsii. The sequence continues at coordinate 14,820,101 of OX465113.1, forward strand.
GTGTCATTCCCGTGCGTTATTGCGCAAGGATAAACGCGGCCCCGTGAAATTCTCACGGCGACGGCGGGCGGTGGTGTACAGTGGGGCACCCGCAGAGTCGTCGGACGTCGGAGCGCTGGCAAGGCGGCTAAGGGGGACAACCGAGCAGGGTAACCTCTGGAGAGTCCCAGCCTTGTTTGATTGGGTGGAGGGGGGAACCAGGTCCCATGAGAGGGGCAGAGAGAGAGAGAGAGAGAGGGAGAAGAGAAGGGGGAGAGAGAGGGAAGAGCGTGGAAGTGGCAGGGATTAAGCCTGCTCCAGCGAGGGCTGCCCAGGGAATTGGCTGTCAGTGGCCCCGGCTCGCTCTCCCACAGCCCCCCCTGCCCTCCCTCTACCCCCCCCCCCGACAGAAATCCCCGCTTTCCGTCTTGCCTCAAGTTTGGATCCCCCTGATAAGGGGAGCCGCGGTTTGGGGCAGCCCCCAAACTGGCACCTCCAGTCAGGGCCCGGCGTTATTGGATCCATCACTACCCTCCTACTATGAAATTGCAGCATTCCTCCTCTCCGCCCTCCTCTCCATCCTCTCTCTCCCCTCTCCCCCCTCTCTCTCTTTCTTTTTCTCTCCCTCTCCCCCTTCTCTCTCGTTCTCTCGCTCGCCCTCTATCTCCACCTCTCTCACCTCTCCATCTCTTTCCCTCTCTTCCTCTCTCTCTCTTCCCCCTCTCTCTTCCTCTCTCTCTCCCTCTCCCTCCCCCTCTCTCTCTTCATCTCACTCTCTCTCCCTCTGTCTCCTCTCTCTTTCTCTCTCCCTCTCCCCTCTCTCTCTCATTCTCTTGCTCTCCATCTATCTCCACCTCTCTCACCTCTCACCTCTCCATCTCTTTCCCTCTATCTTTCTCTCTTTCCCTCTCTCTCTCCGTCTCTCTCTTCCTCTTTCTCCCTCTCTGTCTTTCTCTCTCCCTTCCCCCTCTCTCTCTTGTTCTCTTGCTCTCCCTCTATCTCCAGCTCTCTCACCTCTCACCTCTCCATCTCTTTCCTTATCCCTCTCTCTCCCTCTCTCTCTCTTCATGTCTCTCCCTTTCTCTCTCTCTCCCTCCCTCTCTGTTTCTGTCTCCCTCTCCCCATCTCTCTCTCATTCTCTCATTCTCTGCTCTCCCTCCATCCCCACCTCTCTCACCTCTCACCTCTTCATCTATTTCCCTCTTCTTCTCTCTCCCCCTCTCTCCCTCTCTCCCTCTCTTTCTGTCCTCCCTCTCCCCCTCTCTCGCGTTCTCTCGCTCTCCCTCTATCTCCACCTCTCTCACCTCTCCATCTCTTTCCCTCTCCCCCTCTCTCTACCCACCTCTCTCTCTTCTTCTCTCTCTCTCTCCCTCTCACCCTCTCTGTCTGCCCTCTCTCCCCCTCTCTCTCATTCTCTCGCTCTCCCCTCTATCTCCACCTCTCTCTCTCTCTCTCTCCCTCTCTTTCTGCACCCCTATATCTCTTTTTTTTCTCTCTCTCCACCCCCTCTCTCCCTATCCCCCCAAAAAGGATCCCGGGAGACGTAAATAACCCTATGCTCTGATAACTATCTTCTCGTCTGCAGCCTGTCTGCACAGATCACGGCAGGGCTGGAACCAGTGCAGGGTGCCAAGTTGTATTTAGATTACCGCGGCCAGCGCAAATTGTGCCTCCAGTTAGTGCTGCTACCAATAATGCCTGTACCTCCCTAAAAAAAAAAAAATCCAAAAAAAAAATCCAAAAAAAAATCGGAACTCCGAGAGATAAAAAAGAAACTGCGAGATGCGAGGCGGCTAATTAGATTTAGGTCTTGTCATCCGCCATTACCCAATCTATGTGTTTTCAGAGACGTGTTTGTCAGGATCGCGGCCATTTGTCAAGTTAGCCAACCCCAGGCTGTGGATCACTCCCCATATGTTTTGGTTTGTTCGATGTATCCCTCTCCCCCAAAAAAAAAGAAAAAAAGAAAAAAGGAAAAACCTATAATATTTCTTATCATCAGATTCCCAAAGAAAGTCCAACGTGTTCTTCATTATTTCTTAAAGCCACCCCCCCAAAAAAAAACCCCATGGTTACCAGCTTTGATTGGCAGGTTACCAGCTTTGATTGGCTGGTTCCCCACTTTGACCGGTTGTTTTATTGCTTTGGATGGCTGGTTCCCTGCACTGTTGGTTGTCTTACTTTGATTGGCTGGTTGCCAGCTTTGAATAGCTGGTTCTCCACTTTGACTGTTTTTTTTTATTGCTTTGGATGACTGGTTCCCTGCGCTGTTGGTTTTCTTAATTGGCTGGTTACCAGCTTTGAATAGCTGGTTCCCCACTTTGAATGGTTGTTTTATTGCTTTGGATGAGTGGTTTCCTGCATTGTTGGTTGTCTTACTTTAATTGGCTGGTTACCAGCTTTGAAAAGCTGGTTGCCCCACTTTGACTGGGTGTTTTATTGCTTTGGATGACTGGTTCCCTGATATGCAAATGATACAGAGACTGTACCAAGGATCTTAAAACGATTCTTGCTCATGCACATGTATCGAACAATATTTTTTGGGGGGGTTGTGAGGGGAAAGTGGAATAATTTGCTTTTAAACCAGACTTTGTTGAAATGACACAAACAAAGTTGTTGCAAACTGCTCACTGACTGGAATTATACCGAAAAGCAGGAATCCAGAGGGCCTGACATTTTCATTCGAGCAGGACCTTTCTCAAAGGCATTCCGCTTCTTTTCTCAAAACAAGCAGGGCCCTGTCTTAAATGCACTTTGCCTTTGAGAAAGTTCCTGCTGGTATCTATTAAATCTGTCTACTGTCTTACGAGTTACATGTAAAGTTTGATCGTCTTTTCTGTCTACTTCCTTCACGTCTCCCTTTGATCTTTCCTCTTCTAATTCCATTCCCTACTTTTTGCCCTTCCTTTTGATCTCACCCTAGTCTGTCTACCAGCTTTCCTCTGCCTACTCTTCTGTCGTCTGTATCTCTACTTCTCCCCCCCCCCTAGATCTCCTGTCTGTTTTTGCCCTTGTCGTTCTACCTTTGAAAAAGGTCCTTCCAGGATCCAAGCCTCGGAACACTCTAAATGAGATTTGCATTTTATAGAAGAATAGCAAGCAATTTGCAGTGTTTTTGAGTCAGTTTTTTTTTAAGTGGGCAAATTTCAGGTCTTTTATGTCAGCAAGCAGTTTGCAGAGATGTCTGTATTACAAAGGTTTACTGTTAAAGTGAAGCGAGTCATTTTTCCCCCCTGACTAAAAAAAAAAAAAAACCTAAAATTTAGTGGGCCTGACGTTTCGATCCTAGCAGGACCTTTCTCAAAGGCCTTTCTCAAAGGCCTTTGAGAAAGGTCCTGCTAGGATCGAAACGTCAGGCCCACTAAATTTTAGATTTACTTTTTGGTAATTTTAGTCAGTAAGCAGTTTGCGACATTTTTGTATATCACCTTAAAAAAAAAAAACCATTTATAGGGCCTGACATTTTAATTCGAGCAGGACCTTCCTCAGGTGAGCATTGGTCATTTTGCCCTTGAGAAAGGCCCTGCTAGGATGGAAACGACAGCTCTCCAAATCTTTGAAGCTTGTATCATTTTATTGAAGCAACCAAGGAAGAAAAAAAAAGGAAGCCAGGTTTACAACAATTGGTTATTTGCATCTGAATGAAAGTGGAGGTGTGATCCCTTGAGATATACACATGGCAGTTAATTATTGAATTCCTTCTGACTGATGCCCCCACCCTGGTAAAGACTAGTTGACTATTAGGGAAGGCCACCATCTAAGGGCTGGATAGCTCAGAGGGAAGAGCACTGGTAATCCAGAGGTCTCGGTTTCAAGTCCCGGTCCAGTCAAATTTTTTCTTTGCCAATTGTTTAACTTTTGCAACATGTGAAGTTCATTCACTTCTTTGCTCTATCATTCCCACCTTCCATTCAGGTTGTGCAGTGGTTCAGACGATTGGAGTTCTGCAGCAGTGACTGACTGTCACCGCCAAGTAAGTTCGCGCACAGTGTCACGGTGCCGCGGTGCCACGCGGGGGTTCGTCGAACTCATCCTCAGCTGAGAGCTCAGATTACAATCGCCCGTCCCGTGAATGTGAATGATTGGCCGCGGTGCCGTAGCAATGCTCCCCTGACCGCAAACGAGCCGAGGTTTTTTTTTGGTTGGGGGGGGGGGGGGCTGAAAAATTTGTCATCGCTCGTAATGGATGTCATAATCCCCCCACTGATCGTTGGTTTTTCTATCTCTCTCTCTCTCTCTCTTTTGAACACATTATTAATTCAAGTGATACATGCATTAAGCTTAGTATTGGCAGAGGAAACCCAAGATTCAGCCAATGTCATTACACGGAAACAGGGATTCACTGCCCTTAACACGAGTAAAAAAAATATATATCTTCTTGCTAGTTCTGGCCGGGATGCCTCCGTCAATGATCGTGGGGTTAACACGGAGCATGGAGAGAATTCCGTGAGGTCCAATTTCGACGAGACTAAGAAGGTTTTTTGCAGTGGAATTTGCAATGGACACTGGCTTGCGGTGACACCGTTGTGTTTTTGCGGCTCTGCGAGGAGACGGTTTACAAGATCAAGGCTGCGGGGCAGTCTGTGCTCTGCCCAGCAGACTGTGGTCGAAAAGAGTTGATACACGGTGTCACCGTCGGCATTCTGCACTCTTCTTTGTGTTATTTTTCGTCAAAATGCCTGTGACACCGATTGCAAATTTGTCCCTTGGAGAAGGAGCGTGGCTCCGAGGAGAGGCAGGTCAACAACTCAATATTTCGGGCAGTGTGTGCTCTGCCAGATATGACTAGACTGCCGTTAAGCAGGGATTATACGTGCACGGTGTTACCGCTAGCATTCCAAATCACTGTTCCAGTCTCCGGATGACGGGCAGAGTACATGTACACACTGCTCAAAAAATTTCCAGAGCCACACTCCGACCGAAAGGAGATGACCTACATGGTGTCACCGCAAAATTTCCACTTTGTGTTTCCACCGCACAGACCTTCTGATTGTATCTGCATGTAATTTCGTACTTTGCAATCCTTTCTCAAAGATGCTGTTTCAAACCGTGCTCAGTAATTTTTGTATGCTATTCGATGAGGTTTTTTTCCCCCTGCTCGACGTGATAAACTCTGAATGCTCAGTGCTTTGCCCGATGCCTGATGAAAACAAATTCCAGGCAGCTCGGGCGGGATTCGATCCCGCGACTCCCGCTTTCTAGTGCAGACGTCTTTAACCACTTGACCACCGAGCTGGTCGAGGTCGTGTGGTAGGGCAAAAAAAAAAACTCAAAGAATCACATTCACATTTTCCTCCTTTCATTTTTGTATGATCGACGGTTTCAGTGACGTCTGCTTTCCGTGGCAATCCTTACTTCCTAGGGGGGTTGGGCTGGTTGGTCGCAGCCATGGCTCTGGAAGGGTCCCACGTCCTGTACCCCACCAGCGCGTCCAGCAGCCTCCGCCGCCAGACCGCCTCGAGATCTGCGGGCCGGGGATCCTCGGCAACCGCCGCCGCCGCTGCCTGCTCCTCCACCGCCACCGGCGTCCTCCCCACGGCCTCCGACGAGTCCGCCTTTGACAGCAGCAGCATCGGCAGGGTGTACGGAGGCCCCTGCGATGGCGGGGAGAGACCGCACTGGGGCGAGGACGACAACCAGGTAAACCGCAGCGCGTCTCCAACCCCCCCCCCAAAAAAAAACCCCCAAAAAAACCCAACCCAGATCCCTGCCTGTCTCGGTTCCCCCGCACCCACGGGTCGGATGTGCATATATGCTTTCCTATGCGGCGCTTTTTACCGACTCACTGCGCTGTCCGCACCGGATTCATCGTCTTGGGTAAAAAGCAACGGATTTCATCCATAGGCCTGAGTTAACAACCCGATTCTGTTGCTGTTCTGATGAGAACCATATGCAAAAACACAGGCTGGTAGGCGTATTGCACTACATTCTAACGATGCGGTACTGAAGCATAGTGTTTAGCACGTGGGAGACCTTTTGAACATGAAATGAAGCAACTAGAAACATCAAATCTCATCAAATCAAATCAAAATTAGAAATGGCTATCTTCTTCCCATCTCTCTTGAGCTAGAGCTACATGGCCCTTTTTGGGGGGTTTTAAAGAAAACCTCTTGAGGCGGCGCCTAGAAAGTAGCGAGGCAGGCCGCCTCCTATTTCAATACCCAGGTCCTCTAAGCTCTTGACGGGGCAAGCAGGCTAGGCCCCATATGACTCTGAAACACCATTCTTAGAATTATATGTAGGTCCCGGAATCTCAGTCAGTCCAGTGATCGGGATTAGACGGTAAGTAAGACTGCATGCTGTGGATGGAAAAGCTTGGGCTGTGTACCATTTTTGACACTGGCTTGACTGACAGGCCATAGCAACTCCTGATTGGCCCAGCTTTGGGCAGACTTGAGGACAAGAGGGACAGGCCATACAGTAGTATTTAATGAGGTCAAGGTCAAGCTCAACTTGGACTGTAGAACACAGCACATAAGTTGTGGGTTTGTAGTCTCTTTAACCACTTCGTGCCGGGACCTTCAAAATCAGAGTGCTGTTGGTTTTACTATGTGACAGGCCCTCCAAATTACTAACGTGAGTGGTCCCTTCTCAGTATGAGAAAGAAAAAAGGTGTGTGTCAAGGGGTTGACCTACAATGTGTTCCAATCTGACATCTAATCAATGGAAGTCAAGCTCTCAGGTAAATGGTGTGTCTGTAGTAGAGTCTCATTGTGGTTTGGTGGATACCCTTCCCAGTTTGAGTTGAAAGAGTGCAGGAAGAAGGGTCGGCATACGTCCCACCCAATCTAGTCATTGAGGTTTAAAGTTCCCTTCAATGCTGCGGCTGCCGAAGGTTTTCAGTGGTTTGGTGGACGCCTCGCCAGTTTGGGAAAACGGCACGTGTATAAAGGGCCAGTGACATGCTACCAGAACATACATGTACCCAATCATTAGTGGTCTAGTTCTTTGTCATGTCGTAACTACCGGTACGCAACCGTTTTCATTGAGGTTTGGTGCTCCGGATACCCTCCCAGTTTGACGTAAAGAGCCAACAGGGGTTGGCATACATCCCCAACATGTCTAATCCTCAGTACTCAAGTTCTGTATAAAGTGATATACAAAAATGTTGCAAACTGCTTACTGACTAAAATTACCAAAATGCAAATCTTGAAATTTAGTGGGCCTGACGTTTCGATCCTAGCAGGACCTTTCTCAAAACCTTTCTCTGCCTTTGAGAAAGGTCCTGCTAGGATCGAAACATCAGGCCTACTAAATTTTAAGTTCTGTATAAACTTAAATTCTGCTGCAACTTACGGAGCCTCATCTCATGGCCTGATGGATATTCATTACAGGATTGGCATGGTCCATTTAAGGAATACCGTAGTTGGCGTTTTTTTTTAGTTACAGTGTACTTGTACATATGGTTCAGAGAAGTTCAGGGGACTTGATGTTTCAGAAACAGTACTGCTCTGTCCATCCCTTGCCATCAGACAGCGTATTGTTCCAATCTCCTAACAAACTCAAAAAGAAGAGATTATTAATACACCGTACTGCCTAGTGCCATAGTAAAATATTTCTAGCTTTCTACCTTTATCATGTACATGTACTTGTACATGTATTAAAGTGGAACATCGCTATAATGAACATCCCAGGATCCATGGAAATTGTCCGGTATAGGGGTCGTTTGTTATAGCAGTTGCTGCCGCATATCTACATGTACATGTATGGGCGTTTAGTCGGGAACCAGAGGGCCTGTTCATTATAGCCAAATGTTCGGTATATCGGCGTTAGTTGTAGTGACGTTCCACTGTAGCCTTAAATCTCATTGCTTCTTCTTAGATCATTGCTCATTGCTTCTTCTTAGATCGTTGCTCATTGCTTCTCAGAGCCACATCAACTGAAATGAGAGGTTATTTGTACATTGTCGATGCAAAGTGGTCTCAACTTGCTGCCTACACCGTGCATTGCCTGAAAAGGGGTTTGTGTAGCTTTGTCAGAGGGTGTGCCACAGTTTGAAGGGATTACATGCAACCATGCATATGAGTCCATGTACATTGTACCTGTAGGTCATCCATCATAACTTTTTATTCCGCACTTTCTTGGGGGGGAGGGGGGGGGGTTAGTGCAGACTCTAAATGGCACATCATGTTCATGCGTCGAGGCCTCTCTTCATGAAACTGTCATCGGGCCCAAGCTCTTAATCCCCTTCGTCAATGTTCCCCCTCTCTCCTTCCCCCTCTCCGCCTCCTGCCCGCCCGCCCCCTCCTCCTTCTCCTCCTCCTCCTCCTGTCTCTCCGCCCCCCCCTCCTCTGCCTCGACTCCTTCTGCCCAGCCTGATAATGATTACCCGTAACATAATCGCAGCGAGTGCAGCGTTGATTCAAGGGGAGACAGATTTTCGGCTGATTTGCAGATTAGAGGGTTCTCGATAGAAATGCCAGACAGTCGTGTCGCACCGGGTGTTTTCTTAACTGCAAATAACCCTTCTTCTTCTTCTTTTTTCTTCCTTTTTTTTTTTTTAAAATCCGAAGTGCGACTCCAGAGAGGGTCTGGGTTTGTTGGCGAGGAGCTAAAGTGAAGTAAAAAATGCATGCGGCCGTGGCCTACGAACAAGATCAGTCATCGCCTGTCTCTTCCGTGACCCCTCTAGGAGGGCCGACTCGCTGCAATCTTGTGTTTTTGCGGGCCGATCCCAAGAGAGGGGTGTCGGGAGGAGGAGGAGGGTGGTGGGTGGGGGGAGGGGGAGGGGAGGGTGCCCTATCTCCTGGGTGTCTCATCCCGTGCTCCTCCTCCGGAGTCCGCTGAATGAAAAGGCTGCATGCCCCGCCCGCAGGCCGTTACCAATGTGGTCTCGTCTAGAGTACGTGCACGTCCGGCTGATGGGCGTCAGATCGGGACAGCTCGGTCTTCAGGTCAGGGTTAGGATTAGGGTTAGGGTTAGGGTTAGGGTTAGGGTTAGGGTGAGGGTTAAGGGGGTAGGTCTCCTCATTACCCATAGCCGATAAGCATGCAGCATAACGGCCAATCGGGCAAAGCACTTAATAGCACACAGCTCCCCATGCAGCTACCAGGCACACCTACATTTCGGTGTAACAAAATCCTCATTGACTTCTCAGTCTCACAACCGTCAAAGCTCATGATGTGCACTCTATCTGTGAATGTCCTCAGCTGACGCTGCTGCTAGCATTTGGTTCTG
>OX465113.1:14831757-14844113 GCA_949987565.1 Luidia sarsii
TTGATCTAAGGAGGACCTTTCTTAAAGGCATTCTGCCATCTTTGATCTAAGGAGGACCTTTCTCAAAGGTATTCTGCCATCTTTGATCTAAGGAGGACCTTTCTTAAAGGCATTCTGCCATCTTTGATCTAAGGAGGACCTTTCTCAAAGGTATTCTGCCATCTTTGATCTAAGGAGGACCTTTCTCAAAGGCATTCTGCCATCTCTGATCTAAGGAGGACCTTTCTCAAAGGTATTCTGCCATCTTTGATCTAAGGAGGACCTTTCTCAAAGGTATTCTGCCATCTTTGATCTAAGGAGGACCTTTCTCAAAGGTATTCTGCCATCTTTGATCTAAGGAGGACCTTTCTCAAAGGCATTCTGCCATCTTTGATCTAAGGAGGACCTTTCTCAAAGGCATTCTGCCATCTCTGATCTAAGGAGGACCTTTCTCAAAGGTATTCTGCCATCTTTGATCTAAGGAGGACCTTTCTTAAAGGCATTCTGCCATCTTTGATCTAAGGAGGACCTTTCTCAAAGGTATTCTGCCATCTTTGATCTAAGGAGGACCTTTCTCAAAGGCATTCTGCCATCTCTGATCTAAGGAGGACCTTTCTCAAAGGTATTCTGCCATCTTTGATCTAAGGAGGACCTTTCTCAAAGGTATTCTGCCATCTTTGATCTAAGGAGGACCTTTCTCAAAGGTATTCTGCCATCTTTGATCTAAGGAGGACCTTTCTCAAAGGTATTCTGCCATCTTTGATCTAAGGAGGACCTTTCTCTGCCATCTTTGATCTCTGAGCCGGTCCAATGAAGCCCTTATTCTAGTTTCTTGTTTCTTCTATTGGCAGACGGAAAAGGGGGTGGGGTCACCCTTGCCGTTCGTGATAAATCATAGCCTTTCGGGTTAACGGATCAGTTCCGCGTGTAATGCTCAGGATTGTTGGCTCTTCTCTCTACGACCACCCTCCCTCCCTCCACCCGCGCCCCTCACCCCTCCCCAACCCCACCACAGCCGCACATGCAACCGTTTGTGATTAGGAAGCATTTGGGGGATTTAGCCACAAATGTACATGGTACACCGGGGCCCGTATTTGCAGAATAAATCACAATTGGCCCCACGTTCTCGGCTAAGTTTGGACCAGTCGGCACCCTGCCCCCCCTCCCTCCCTCCCTCCCACCTCTTGGCCTCTCCCCAGCACCTGCCAGCTGATGTTAGGCCCTCTCGCAGAAATGTTGGCTAGCGTGCGGCCGATGGTCCTCCCTCGCGTGCCAGGGTTTTGGTGTGGGTTTGTTTTTTTCATTATGCGGCATCTTGACACAGCAGCTGCTGGGGGGAATCGTTGGAAGCACTGGCATCCATCAGCCTGGCCGGATTTGGGCCTGGATTAATGCGAATTCTAAGAACCTTTTTTGTTTGTTTCTGCCTTAGTGTACTTTTTTGTTGAAATGACGAGGGACTGAGGTTTCAAGCCTAGCAGGAACTCTTTTTTTTTCAAAGGCCACTAGGAAAGAATCCTGCCAGACTCCAAAGGCCTGAGGAAAAAGCCTTTGAGAAAGGCCGTCCTGCCAGGATGGTGGGACCTGTTAGAAGGGGCCTCGACAAAGTCTCCTGCTGGGATCAAGAGGCCTTTGAGAAAGGGCTTGCTACTATTGGAAGGCCCTTGAGAAAGGGACTGCTGGGATCAAGAGGCCCCTGAGAAAGGTCCTGCTAGTCTTGGAAGACATTTGAGGAAGGTCCTGCTGGGATCAAGAGGCCCTTGAGAACGGTCCTGCTGTGATCAAGGGGCCTTTGATGAAGGTCCTTCTGGGATCGAGAGGCCCTTGAGAAAGGTCCTGCTAGTCTTGGAAGGCTTTTGAGGAAGGTCCTGCTGGGATCAAGGGGCCTTTGATGAAGGTCCTTCTGGGATCAAGAGGCCTTTGAGAAAGGTCCTGCAGGGATCAAGAGGACTTTGATAAAGGTTCTGCTAGTATTGGAAGGTGTTTGTGGAAGGTCCTGCTGGGATCAAGAGGCCTTTGATAAAGGTTCTGCTAGTATTGGAAGGTGTTTGTGGAAGGTCCTGCTAGGATCAAGAGGCCTTTGATAAAGGTCCTGCTGGGATCAAGAGGCCTTTGAGAAAGGTCCTGCTAGTATTGGAAGGTGTTTGTGGAAGGTCCTGCTGGGATCAAGTGACCTTTGATAAAGGTCCTGCTGGGATCAAGAGGACTTTGATAAAGGTCCTGCTAGTATTGGAAGGTGTTTGTGGAAGGTCCTGCTGGGATCAAGTGACCTTTGATAAAGGTCCTGCTGGGATCAAGAGGCCTTTGAGAAAGGTCCTGCTAGTATTGGAAGGTGTTTGTGGAAGGTCCTGCTGGGATCAAGTGACCTTTGATAAAGGTCCTGCTGGGATCAAGAGGACTTTGATAAAGGTCCTGCTAGTATTGGAAGGTGTTTGTGGAAGGTCCTGCTGGGATCAAGAGGCTTTTGATGAAGGTCCTGCTGGGATCAAGAGGCCTTTGATAAAGGTCCTGCTAGTATTGGAAGGTGTTTGTGGAAGGTCCTGCTGGGATCAAGAGGCTTTTGTGGAAGGTCCTGCTGGAATCAAGAGGCCTTTGATGAAGGTCCTTCTGGGATCAAGAGAGCCCTTGAGAAAGGTCCTGCTGGGATTGAGAGGCGTTTGGGGAAGGGATTGCTGGGATCCAGAGGCCCTTGAGAAAGGTCCTTCTGGGATCAAGAGGCCTTTGATAAAGGTCCTGCTGGGATCAAGAGGCCTTTGAGAAAGGTCCTGCTAGTATTGGAAGGTGTTTGTGGAAGGTCCTGCTGGGATCAAGAGGCCTTTGAGAAAGGTCCTGCTAGTATTGGAAGGTGTTTGAGGAAGGTCCTGCTGGGATCAAGAGGCCTTTGATAAAGGTCCTGCTAGTATTGGAAGGTGTTTGTGGAAGGTCCTGCTGGGATCAAGAGGCCTTTGAGAAAGGTCCTGCTAGTATTGGAAGGTGTTTGTGGGAGGTCCTGCTGGGATCAAGTGACCTTTGATAAAGGTCCTGCTGGGATCAAGAGAGGCCTTGAGAAAGGTCCTGCTGGGATTGAGAGGCGTTTGGGGAAGGGATTGTTGGGATCCAGAGGCCCTTGAGAAAGGTCCTGCTGGGATTGAGAGGCGTTGAGGAAGGGACTTCCGGGATCAAGAAGCCCTTGAGGAAGGTCCTGCTGAGATCGAGAGGCCCCCGAGAAAGATCCTGCTGGGATCGATCGATAGGCCTTTGAGAAAGGTGCTGCAATGATCGTAAGGCCTTTGATTATCCTCAGGGCTCTCAGAATTTTGTTTTGGTTTTTTTGCGTCATGTTAGTCATGATGTTAGTCAATAAGCCATTTGCAACCTTGCTGTTTCACCAAGTGCATTTATGGCAAATGTATTTCTGCAATGGATAAGGCATGTAAGCCTCAGTGTGTCATATTCCAATGTGTATTCAATCTCAATTACCAGGATATAATCCCCAGGCACTCGGACCTTAATCAATCCAGCCAGCGTCTGGCTGGCAGCGCATTGCAGCGGAGCTAGCCTCCCCCAGTCCCCCAGGATGGTCGAGCATTGCTATATATATTAATCCAGACCGACCACATCTGAGGTCTGACTCCTAATTTTATTGTCAACATGATCACTTTCAGTGATTCGGTTATCAAAAACACAAAGATACTGCTGCAAATGAATGTTGCCTTTGAAACAAGCCTCCTGTTTGGATTCAAACTGTCAGGCCCTCTAAATTTATATCATTAAAAAAAAATTAACAAAATTAAAAATGTAGTTCATTCACTGGCTGACGAACAACGACAGTACATGTACTGTAGCTTGTGCACAATGGCAGTTTGATCTGGTCAGATTTATGATCCTCATTGAATTGAGATGTGTTGCCGTATGCAAAGATGGAGACCTGGAGCCTGGGGAAGATACTGCAAGGGTTGCAGGACTTTGTCCGGCTGATTGAGACCGACAGGATAGGGCAGGTCGCCCCTCCGACTGATGTCCTTCACGGTGGCGGCTTCAAGCCCGGGCTGGGACATGCACTGGACTCAAGGCAGTGTACCTGGACTCGATCCACACTGCTGCTCTGAGATGGAGAGAGAGACAGAGAGAGACAGAGAGACACAGAGAGAGACAGAGAGAGACAGAGAGAGACAGAGAGAGAGAGACAGAGAGAGGGAAGGAGAGAGACAGAGAGAGACAGAGAGACAGAGAGAGGGAAGGAGAGAGACAGAGAGAGACAGAGAGAGACAGAGAGACAGAGAGAGAAAGATAGGGAAGGAGAGAGACAGAGAGAGACAGAGAGAGACAGAGAGAGGGAAGGAGAGAGACAGAGAGACAGAGAGACAGAGAGAGACAGAGAGAGGGAAGGAGAGAGACAGAGAGAGACAGAGAGAGGGAAGGAGAGAGAGAGAGAGGAGAGAGAGAGAGAGAGGAGAGAGACAGAGAGAGATGGGGTGGAGGGACAGAGAGACAGAACAAGACGACGAAGACAACAAGGAGGGCTGGATCCGATCGACGCCCATGTCCTTCGCAGCCTCGCGTGTCCTAAACAAGTTAGGAGCACATCCTCCGTTCTCTCTCCCTTCCCCCCTGCCCATTGGCCCTCCTGGGAGATGCGCTCGCCCAGCCCCAATCTGACCCTAAACCTGAGAGAGAGAGAGGGAGAGAGAGAGAGAGTGAGGGAGAGAGAGAGATAGAGAAGAGAACTCCTAACGTTGCATTGCAACATTTCAAAGTCTGGAAGGAAATGAAATCTGAGAGGGAGTGATATAAGGAGGAGCCGTTTTGAGTCCGGGACACGGGTATACATGTAGGTTGATTAGAACGTTGGAAAAATCACTTAAATACACTTTGGCAGTTTCAGCTGGTCTGCTTTCTGTAAGTGACCTACATGTACACCTCCCCCGCCCTCGAAAAGAAACATCCCAAAAAATAAAAAATATCCACTCATTTCCTGTTCCATACCCATCTGTGCTTTACAGCCTTTTTTTTTCTCTCCCCAGAATCTTCTCCTCCTTGACTTGTACATCTACATGTAAAGTACATGTAAGTCTCCGGTTGACCCCAGATTGTACACATGTAAAGCCGTGTTTCCACTGGACTTATTTTGGTCAAAGTAACCGAGACTATGGTTACCATACTTTTCCCCAAAAAGTCCAGGGGAAACAGCCCAGTTAAGTTTCCTCTCGGTTACTTTAACCGAGCCGAACGGTTACTTTTACCGGCCAACCTCTGCCCAGTAAAAGTGACCAGCTAAGTTTAACCGAGCCGATTAGTCCAGTGGAAACGCACCACTCGGTAAAACGCGACTCGGTAAAAAAAACACGGCCTAAGACGTAACACGTACATGCACTGTGCACACCGTCTGCTTCATGTCGCGCGCTAAATGTACATTGTGTATTCGGCTGACACTTGACCTTAATGAGCCGTTGTATTGCCAGCTCGGTTACTTTAACCATCGTCTCGGTTAAATTTTAGTCCAGTGGAAATGCGGCTTAAGTCAATCTATGGTGGTGGTCAAAATTGTATGTGCGCTTGGGCTCCTGGCAGGATGTAGAGAGCACGTAGCTCGCGACGACTTCGCAACCGCCTCGGTGTGCGCACTTTTTTTTCTTTCCCCGACGTGAACTACACGATGCCCGGGGGATGTGTGGAAGATGAGATACACGTGTAGCAACATGCTGATGCCCCTGCTTATTGTCATGTGCCCGACTTTTCATCAGCCTGGCTAGAAAAGAACGACAAGAAAAAAAGAAAAGAAAGACTATACTGATGCGGCCACCTCTGGTTAGACTCAGAGAGAGAGGTTTTTATTTGTGGATGCGAAAAAAGAAGAAAAAAACCCCTCGCATTTTGTCCAGATTCACGGGCCCTGTCTGGACTCATTAGCCGCGGCTTGAAAGAACGCACAACCCTTTTATGCACTGGGCTTGCGGCTTATTGTCCTTGCGGCTTATTGTCCTTGCGGCTTGCCATAGACCTGCACGCAATTGAGAGCCGTAGCCGCTGGCTTTGACCGAGGCCTTATAAACTGACTGGGAAGCGCTGACAGTGGGGACTGCCTTCTCTCACCTTCATGCCTACGTCATGCAAGGCTTCAAACACACGAACACGGAGCTACATGTACATGTACATACATGTATGTACATGTACGTACATCTTGACTCTTTCAAGGCACCCTCTATCTCTTCCAGTGCATCTGATAGTGCATCAAAATAGCTGTAGCTACGGGAGCTCATGCTTCATGTTTGATTATTTGCTGGGTAGTCTTATAAAGTGCTTTTTTGCCCTGTATTTTGATGCTTTATCTTATAGACTAACATTGCTATTGTAGACTACCATGGCTACATGGACATCAAAGTACACAGAGCTACATCTTGGCTCATTCAAAAGCACCCTCTATCTCTTCCAGTGCATCTGATAGTGCATCAAAATAGCTGTAGCTACGGGAGCTCATGCTTCATGTTTGATTATTTGCTGGGTAGTCTTATAAAGTGCTTATCTGCCCTGTATTTTGATGCTTTATCTTATAGACTAACATTGCTATTGTAGACTACCATGGCTACATGGACATCAAAGTACACAGAGCTACATCTTGGCTCATTCAAAAGCACCCTCTATCTCTTCCAGTGCATCTGATGTTCAAAGTAGTTGTAGCTACGGAAGCTCATGCTTCATGTTTGATTATTTGCTGGGTAGTCTTATAAAGTGCTTATCTGCCCAGTATTTTGATGCTTCTAGTCGACAAGCACGGCTATTAAATTGTAAACTACTGTACCATGGCTACATACTGTTCGTGTACATCACAGTACTCCCAACAATGCACATCTTCAGCCAGCCTTTATGCTTTGCACATACAGGTACATTATGTACATGTTCATGTACATGTACTGATGTATGTCAGCGCTTAGCAAACCCCGGGTTAAAGCCCCTACACAACATTGTTCGAGGTCAAAGAATAGCATCCATACGTTGTCTGATCCAACATATGCATGAAATAGCACACCTGTGAAAATTTCAGCTCAATCCGCCAACCGAGTCTCAAGAAAATCGTGAAAACCGCTTCATTTGTTTCGCGAAAATACAGCATTCAACGACGTACAGTACTGTTTCGAAAATTAGTTTAGATCTTGGTGAGACGTAAACTATTTCTTTTACTCATTTCTCCCAAAATACTACATTTTAGGCAGAAATATTTCAGTGAGAGGTTTCTACTATAACCATCTTCAAACTGTATAAGTTTCATGTAAATCTGTGAACATTTCTGTTTTTCGATCTTCCCAATGTTGTGTAGGGGCTTTAAGTGCTACTGTATAAGCACCTACATGTACCGGTATGTTACTTAGTTGGATTCAGGCAGTCTCCTGACGACACACTGCTGGCGGAAGCGTTGAGTTACCAGCTCTTTTGAGAGCCATTCTCTATCTTGAAAGAGATGACTTTGATCCATGTACATGTACAACTGTACAGTACACTGTACATGTACATGCGCAAACTTTCCACTACATGTGCTAAGTGCTTCCACCATGCAAACCTTCAAAGCTTATCAATTACTATATCATTATATTTTGCCTGGTGAGCCCTGTTCCTTGTCCGTAAAGATGACAAGACTTTGGAGGTGGACCTAGGACTTGTGAGCATTTTTTCCATTCCCTCAGTGTCCTTTAACTGAAGGGCAGAGCTTGGAGGTCACAACCTTAGCCCCACAGAGGAAGTGCAGTGCACGCAGGGCAAGGGTAATCGCATGCACTTTGAATGTTATCCTCCCCTACAAACCCCCCCCCCCCACCCACCAACCCAACAAGCTCAACTGGACTTGTCATCAAAAGTACACAAACCTTAGCTATATTGTGCTGCACCAACCAAGGGGTGTACTCATTAAAAGCTGCTCAGTATAACTCCACCAACTTTGATGGTTTTGCACAGAGTGAAAGCTGGCATTATGGCATCTGTGGGGTTTGGTTTTAAAGGCCCAATACAACATTGGGAAGATCGGAAAACATCAATGTCCACAGATTCCCTTCTAATTTACACAGTTTGTAGATGGTCATGATAGAATCCTCACGCTGAAATTTTACTGTCTGGGGTGCCGTACTGCTCGAGAAATTTTCACTCAAACATCGACACAGTTTATTACTCGCGAGTAATAAACTATTTTTTACACTACAGAACGGTGTGAAAACCGTGCCTTTTTTTGCCTGTTTCTACTTTCTCAGATTACCATTTGAATGGTCCTCAGTGTACATTGTTTCATTCACAAAAAGATCTGACATTATCTTGTAAAAAGCCAATAAGATGTTTCAGTCCCAGCCAGACCTTTAATTGTGTTCCCGTTAGAAACGTCAGACCCTTTAATTCTTGGGACGATTTAAAATTACCGGTAGTAGTTTGCATTTTGGAACATTGTTCTCTACCCTCCGTGGAAAAAGTATGAAGTAATTAAATACAACCAAATGTTGCAAACTGCTCACTGACTAAAATGACCTGCAATACATAATTCTTAAAAGTTAGAGGGCCCGATGACGTTTCGATCCTCGAAGGACCTTTCTCAAAGGCAAAGTGAGAAAGGTCCTGCTAGGATCAAAACTTCAGGCCTTCTTTAACTTTTGAGATCCGTGAAAAACAGTGAAGAAAATTGATTTTTTTTTTTTGCACATCAAAGTGTTCCAAGTTTCCCTGTCAGTTCTTCTTTCCTTTGTGTGATTGAACATTTCTGTTTGTATTTCGGTGTTGGCAAACCCGACCCCATTTTGTCCCTTTCCGAAAAAAATAACAACAACCACCCCACGCACAGAAAGGTATGCCTGGCCCATCTCTGGCATGTTTCCTGAGCAGAGATAAAAAGTAGCTAATTTTTTGTGGGTCAGCTCATACATGTACATAGTCAGTTGCAGATTGTTCCAGCTCTGTATTTTTGTTCTGTTTACTTTTTTTTTTTACGAAAGTGGAGATTTTCCTGTTGACAGAGGAAACTAAACTAGGACAACACCCACTTGGTTGGACTCGACACCCATCCTGCATGTAAACTACTGGACTGTAAATAGCCACTGTCCAGTACATGTACATGTATAGCTGCGGGTTTCAGAAATTGCACAGCACGCAGTCACTGACTTTAGATTCGTCTTGTTTTGGGCATTGGCCCATGCATTGTCTTTGGCAGTTCGGAAGGGGGAGTTCCTGTCTCTTGCCTTCCAGTTCCACTGCCATATTTGGGTCTGGCGCCCAAGTTGGTCCTCGAATGTGCATTTGGGGCATGGAAGACAAGGCTCCGGACTGGATGAGGCTCCACTGGTTGCACTGTGGAATCAAACTCAATGCTAGAAAAGTGCTGTAGATTAGTAATCCTTGTCTCCGAAACAACTTTAGAAACAGCACCAGACCTTTCACTAACATACAAAAAATGTTAATAAAAAAAAAACTGTTGCAAACTGCTCACTGACTAAAATGGCCTGCGATACATGAATCTCAAAAGGTAGATCCTAGCAGGACCTTTCTCAAAGAGGAAGGTCCTGCTATATGTGTAGGATCGAAACGACAGGCCCTCTAACTTGTGAGATATAAAAATGTTGCAAACTGCTTTACTAATTCCATTGACCAAAATGCAGATTTCATCAGTTTGATCCTGCCCGAAGTTTTGATCCTAGCAGGACCTTTTTCAACTTAGCAGAATTGAACCTTTGTTCACTTTCTTTGGAGGCTCATCAACTTTATGCTTCGATGGACGATTTAGTCATTAGCCGCATTTCCACTCGATTAAAATTTAACTGAGCCAATGGTTAAATTTCCAATGGTCAAGTTTGACCGTCGTTCCCACTTGGACTTTTGAGTTGGTCAATTTAACCGAAACACAACGGCTCATGAGGGTCAAAAGTCAGCCGGATACACCGTACTATAGATCGATAATCATTAGGTCAACGTTCAGTACATACATTTAGCAAACGAAGCAAACACTGTGCACAGTGCATGCATATGTTACGTAATAGGCCGGATATGTTCTTTACCAAGGCATGTTTTACCGAGTGGTGCGTTTCCACTGGACTAATAGGCTTGGTTAAACCTACCTGGTCACTTTTACTGGGCTGAGGTTGGCCAGTAAAAGTAACCATTCGGCTCAGTTAAAGTAACCGAGAGGATATTTAACTAGTTCGTTTCCACCGGACTTAAAATGAGAATAGCAACCATCGTCTCGGGTTACTTTGACCAAAATAATTCCCGTGGAAACGCGGCTTTAGCAGAATCAGACCTTCACTTTCATCTGAGGCTCATTAATCAAATGCCGAGATGGAAGAGTTAGCCTTGGCCTTTGATGTACCGTAGACGGCCTGTGATGACCATGTGCGTTATCTCTCCCACGATTGATGGGACTGAGCAAGGCACTGAGAAGAGCCAGTGCATGTACCATACATGTAACTCAATGTTTTGGTGTGCATGCTTTGCAGGCTGTCAGCGGTGTTGACTTGTCGGCTCTTCCCAATGATACGCACATCCTCGACAGAGATTACACGTATAAACATCTACATGTGCAGACAGTGCCACCGCACACACCGATTTTTGTTATCCTTGTACTTGTAGTAGAGACAGTGCTTTGTTATGGTTATCGTGCAGTATACAACCGAGTGAGAAACGATGTTTTTAAAAAGCACCCGTTTCTACCACATTCAATTTCCTTGGTAGAAACGTGGACCTTATGTCCCTTATATATAACACTTAAATTTGCGACGGATTCTTACCCATCACAAATTTCCCGTTTTTTAGTTACAGTATTTCCAAATATCAGTTTTGTGATAACATTGTGGAGACCTATATAATGTACCTTTACAATTTCTCTGTGGAGACCTATTCAACCTATTGCCTTAGGTCTTGACAAGGCACTGGATTTGCATGCATCCGGTGTGACAAATAACCAGTTCAGCCCCCAAGATGCTTTGATCTTTCTTCCCCCCCCCTTATACATATATATAACACTTAAATTTGCTAGTAGTAAATGTACTACCCATCACAATTTTCCTGTTTTCGAGTTATTGTATCAGTTTTGTGAAAACCTTGAGGAGATCTATACACCTTTACAATTTCCCCTGTGGAGACCTACATGTATTCAACCTATTGTCTCAGGTCTCCACAACAAGGCACTCAATTCACGCCCAAGCATCTGATCTAACAGCCCGGCAATCGAGAGGACGGAGACGATCGGAGCCAGCTTGTTGTGCCGAGCTCGTGTGAAGGATCGCTTCTGAGGTTGAGGAGTTTGTTGGAGAATCTGCACTGCTCGAGTGCTAGGTATACAGCTTTCAACTGATGGATCCCCAATCGGCAGCTGTTCACCGGTTGCCTATTCTACATGTCCAACTTCAACAGGTTCATAGTGCCAAATTATTAAGAGACTCCTCACAACATAATTTGAAATGGGACGTGCATAATTATTAAAAACACAGTTAAAAAAGCATCCATGAAACTGTTGTGGCGGTTTAAACTAAAGCCGCGTTTCCACTGGACTTATTTTGGTAAAAGTAACCGAGACGGTGGTTACTTTTCCCATTTTATTAAGTCCAGTGGAAACGGCCCAGCTAAATTTCCTCTCGGTTACTTTAACCGAGCCGAATGGTTACTTTTACTGGCCAACCTCTGCCCAGTAAGAGTGACCAGGTAAGTTTAACCAAGCCGATTAGTCCAGTGGAAATGCACCACTCGGTAAAACGCGACTCGGCGTACATGCACTGTGCACAAATAATTGTTGCCAGCTCGGTTACTTCAACCATCATCTCGGTTAAATTGGCCGACTCAAAAGTCCAAGTGGGAACGACAGTCAAATCTGACCATTGGAAATTTAGCCATCGTCTCGGTTATATATTTAGTCCAGTGGAAACGTGGCTTTAAAAAGAATGGTCTCACCAATGGTGGTATTCTTGTATAAGGGTTACATCAGACCCATTGTTAAATATGCAATCCCAAATAAACCAAATAAAATACCTATACTTCAGTGGACCCGAAAAAAAAAAAATGACCACAACAACTCTACTGGTTTACAGGCAACAAAAGAGTTTGATTGTCTCTCCTCCCCACCCCCCTCCCTAAAAAAAACCCCAAACCCAGGCAATAGACCTTTTTCAAAGTGACGTCATGCTGGACTGCCTTACAATGGCAGCGCACAGTGTAAACATCAGAACTGTACAATGTACCTAGATGGTTGTGCGTACACTTTCCGTAAAAAAGCGGTCCAACGTGGCGGCAGTGTTTTTGTTTTACGTGTTTTGGTCACGTGGGTTGAAAAAAGGTCTATACTTCAGCCTTAAAGTGCTGGAGGGTCAATGCACTTTGGTGATGGGGGGCCTTCGCTCCTTAAAGAATTGTCAGAACCGATTCGCTCCCAGCAAGTCCTC